>JAOTOL010000742.1:0-118486 GCA_034440575.1 Imbricaverruca yamaguchii | reverse complement strand
GTCGGAAATGGCAGAGTAAGAAAAATGTTTGAGGTCCCCTGCGTTGTTTCGCCAATAAGCCACAAACGGATGGATTGTCACCTGCAGTTTGTTCCAGTGATGGGACTGTACCTCATCCTGTGTAACCCATAGCGTAGTTTTCGGAAAAATCTTCAATAACAATTACCTATGCAGGAGCTAGTGTTTCCTTTAGGCCTTTCAGATAATTGCCTTGGGCACGGGCGACAAAATCATGCTTTACAAGTATTTCCAGCTGCTCGCAAAATGATCGCACAAAATCTTCAGAAGTTTGCGTAACCACCTCTATCAGTATTAGTCCACTTTCGGTACTCAATGTTATCGATTTCTCGGTTATCATGAATCATATCATGGCCATGCATATTCACGTAAGTTGCAATATTGCATGTATTTAGGCAATACAAACTTCCCAAGGGCATGTTAGTTCATGTGAGGTTATGTCAACCTGAAAATCTGGAAAATAGTTCAGTTTGCCACCGATGACTTGCGCAACAAATTTCACGATAATCGGACGAAGGTAACCAGAGTTATCATCGATAATATGGTAAATAGCCTCGGGGCATGCATCCATTTGGTCCTATTACAATACTCAAAGGCCGATATCTCAAAAGTTTTCAAGTCTCCGCCTTTCTTTTTGCAAGTTCTTAGATAATATCACGACCATTAATATAGCAACGTTTCGTCTAATTAGGGGCAGGCAAACATATATAAAAATGTATTTGTATACTTTGACCTGGTTATGTCAAAGGTCACGGGGAGGTCACGTGCAACTTTGCCATATTTCTGAATGGCCCAGGGCTTCTGCGCACTTTGACACCAATTTCATTCCGCTAAGTTAAATAACACATGCGATATTTGCAATTTATTGATGTCAAGTCGGTAAAAAATCGTGACCTAGGATGACCTCTAGATCTGACCCCAGAGGACACTCTGGGCTAAAAGTTCGCGTGATGTGTTCTTTTACGTGGTACTACAGGTGTACCAATTTTCATCAAAATCGGAGGGGGTCGGGAATTTCTTGTGCGATTTGACGTGGAATGACCCATATCCCATCCGTGACACAGAAGTAGCCCATTGTCTACAAAAGATAGCAGAATCATTGCGAAGTTCGGCAGAAGGAAGGCCCGTGAAGGAGTCTTGCGGCTCCGTTTTGAGCTGGTGGGGCGGCGAATGGAGTGCAATTCTCTGGCTGGTGATCGGAGAGCAGTCGCCGTCAGCTGGCGCTGATATTTGTTAACGGGTCGCTGACTCCTGACCGGCAACGGATCTATAACGCCCTGATCAGTGCGAAGAAGGCTGAGCACATCTGCACGGTGTTCACGAGGAGATGTCGGGTGTCCCGTAAGAAACAGAGAAGGGGTGCGAATGTCGCCGTCCACGGCACGTATGATCGGCAGCGTCCACCGGCCGCGAAATGTGGAATGTGGACTGAATGTGGACGGCTCGGGATGTGCGGTCTCGTGCTGATGCTGGAGGAGGCGGTGACCGAGACGGGCCACGGTCCGGCGTACATTTGCCCTAAGAATCGCTTTTGCACTAGTTTATCGTGGCCCGTTTGAATATTAGTTTATTACAGTATATTAGTGAAATGCAAGCCTTGTGATGTTGGTGGAATGTGATGGGATGAGAATGTTAGTCATCTGATCTTGAATGCCGTGTTGCATAGGTGTTCTAACTCGTGGGGACAAGGGTTAGTCAAATGGCAGAGATGTCTCCGAATTGTGGTTGGTGGCCCATTCCACGACAAATCGACAAGGGAAGGGGCCAAATTACACACTATATCTCAATTGAAATACTTATATATGGTTAGTTTGTCTATACCCTATCCGTTCAATTTTTCACTTTGGGTCCTGGAACTCTAGGAAGAGTGACACGAATTGGACGAAGCTATATGTCGCCGAACTCGTCATGATTAACTGCATCTTGTGTCTATTTCGATATTTTTGTTCACGCGATTTTTACAATTGTGAGCTTGTGACCTAAGACCACGTGACCTAGTTTGACTTTCGAAACAGTCACACTGCTATTTTGAAAATTCAGAAGCGATGAAGGGTGATTTGTGAAATCTTAGATCGGCATTTGTAAGAAGAATAACAGAAATGTCTTCAGCTTATGCAATATGTTGCCTCAATGTCAGTCAGCGTACAAAAAACGTACGATCATATTTCATCGACAATACTAAAGGGTCTCATCACCGCCAACCACTGTAATGGCAACCTTCTGGCGTTTTAAACCCCACATTCCGGAATCAAAAAGATGCACTTCATTGACTGAGTAAATGCATTCGTCTTGAACTGCTGAAGAACAAATTTGGCGCGGACCCATCCATTGACATGCTGAGCCTGAAATTAATCGCATCGGATCATGAGCCGTCTACATCGGTGTAGTAAAATAAAGTAGCAGAATTACAGAATGCAATGGAATATAATGTTTTGCAGTACAGTATCATAATGAAATGAAATGCGGTGATCTACATATCTGCAGATCATCCCATACGTTGTCAGAATCCTACTTCGGACTAATGATCTGTCACTGCGATAATATTAATCAGCACAATCTGTATCAGCGTGCACACTAACACTTCACCTACACACTAGCACTTCACTCGACTACCATTAACACACGCCCCGTATCGGCTAGCAGCTCATGAACTATTACAGCGCTGTGGGTCACTGGTGCAAATATGTGGTGCTGTGGGTCACTGGTGCGAATATGTGGTGCTGTGGGTCACTGGTGCGAATATGTGGTGCTGTGGGTCACTGGTGCGAATATGTGGTGCTGTGGGTCACTGGTGCGAATATGTGGTGCTGTGGGTCACTGGTGCGAATATGTGGTGCTGTGGGTCACTGGTGCGAATATGTGTGGATATTGTGCTGTGAGTCACTGGTGCGAATATGTGGTGCACCTGTGTTCCCTTCACCGTGATGGCTTTCGAAAAGCGCTCGGTGGGGTGGGTCGTGACGTCCATTGCTTCCTGCTTTGATACAAATATGAATTTGATGCAGCTGGCTAGTTGTTAAGTGGGCGCTTGAGGTTCTCTTGAGCCGCAGCACACTTGGCTGTGCTACCGATGCCGTCGCAAACGCCGTTGCCATAATATGTGAAAAAATAGCCACTCACAAGATGCCCCAAAATCTGTGTGATGGCGACACACATCAACGAAGTCATGCTCATTCGTATATTGCCGTCCATAAATAAATATTGTTTGAGGTCAGGTGCTGCGGTCCGAATTTTTGGGATAACCGTTGTAGGAACGCATGCACCATGTCGGTGTTGTGCTTTGTGCCGTCAGAGATACAGCAGTAGATCTGATGGCACAGTACCTCGTCCTCGCACCAGTACACTACAAACGGGTGCACGGTACCTATGCTATACTATACCTATGCTACGAACCCAAGTGTCAGCCTTGAGATGCATGTTACACCGCAAATTCATAATTTTCAGCGAAATCGTACTCGACAATCACTTCGACTTCCTTGGCAGTAGCCTTTGCGAAGGTCAAGTGCTGACCTTCTTCTCCACCCGCAGTGGTGTCTGGTCAGCTTCACGGTTTGTTGGCTCGAATATAGCATAACTTCCTCTTTTGTCTAGACTAGTTCTGCGTGTGTACAGCTATTCATGCTCATCCACTGTTTGCACCTAATCTCATTGTCATTGTCATCATCTGGGACTGAATCACCCCTCCACTCTCTTCTGATTTGCCCGCGAGGATAATCCTCAGAAAGTTAATTACTCTGTCTTAACCAGGACAGTCCTCACAGCTGCACATTATGCAATCACGGTTTTCCGCGCCACGTTCAGCGTGAACAAGGAGGCCACGGTATTTGAGATAGGGAAGGCCGAGAGCAGATGTGAGCAGTTTTGGATTTTGATGTTAAGTGTACATGCGCACCGAGTGCGTCCCACTGCTGCCTACCAAGACTCAATGTTTCGGACGACGCAATGGTTAAGAAGCCGGTGCAAGGGTTTCAGAGTTCTTATATCATATATATTTATAACATATATCACACACATAGTGAGAGCTCGTATATATCATATATATCACACAAATTTCACAATGCAAACCTTTTCGGAACTTTTTGGTTCCATCACCATGTCGCACCGTGACACGTTCGGTCTTGCCAAGACACATCCGGCTGATCTGGTCCGACTCATACAATAGCTTTACTTTCACCTTGACTGCGTCCGACACCTTCAGAAATGTCCTTGCTTCATATGTAGCACGTTCAGCGGGAGTGGGCAGTGATCACGGCGCCCAAACACGGTGCCACCCCTTGTGTGTGTCATTCCTGATAGGTGTGGCACAAACAAGGTACGGTATGACATGGTATGGTACAACCAAAGCATGGTAAGGTATGACTCATAAAGCATCTACTACCACAATTTAGAGACAGTTCTACCACTTTGTTTCACCCTTGACCTCACGAATTAGAACACTGCAACACAACATTCAAGATCAGATTATTAACATTATCGTCTCATTTCGTGCTTGAAACGTCAAAAGCCTTCTATTTCAGTAACACATCGTTCCAAATACGTATTCCTATAGGCCATGATAACCTAGCACAAAAACAACCATGTACGCCTAATTATGAACGGATATGTAGAGTTTTAAGAGCAAAACCTTCTTTTTTCTTTTCTTCGAAACAAAAGAGATCGAACTTCATTTCGCATTTTTTCAAATCGCATTGTGACTGTCTCCGATATGTGGTGGAATGAGCCAGCTGGCATGTACGAGACATGTACGATTGACGTTCCAAACAGCTTGGTGGTGCAGGCTGGACAGTAGGGTGTGTCACCAATCGCAGTGCAAGGTGCCCCTATGATTTTATCATGCCCTGTCCATATAGAAACAGCGTGGCACTATTCATTCCCTCTGAATTTTAACCCCCATCTAGCTCCAAGCGAGAGAAATTCGGCCGATCTGCTAACACTAGCGACACTAGCGACACCATAGCGGGCAAACCGTGAACTAGCGAGCAGTTGCTGTTCGCAGCGCTCGCATCCACTTCTCACTGACAAATAAGTCTTCTTTGATTCTCTGTTTGGTTTATTAAAGAAAGTATATCAATACTAGGCTCAGATTTACACAACTTACGTAGCAATAATTTGCTTCAGACGGAATCGCATGGGGATAGGGAGGGCTGCAGCAGGAGGTGGCTTCTCATATCGGACCAGACAAGACATTTGCTTTGCATTCCTTAAAAATGCCGCGTCTTAGATACAATGTCAACAAGACAAGCTTTCTTCAACCACAACACAATACTCTGTGCCATATCTGACATACAAAGCAATCATCTGCTACAACTACAACTACACTACAACGGCAATGTGCTCTTCAGAACACTCTGTGGATCGGCCGGTGTTAGTGTGGGGATCCTTTCGCCCGTCGAAATACAAAGACTGCAAGGCCTCTTGTCGGACCCAGCCTCAGCCGAGGTTCGTCGCACCCTGACTCTCTCCCACCAAACCTTTTTAGGGTCCAGCAGCAGTGTGGGATTTTCAGAAGAAGCCCTTCCGATGTCCAGCTGAAAAGCATTAATGACGGCAGCTACCGACCGGTTTGACAGGCCGAACCTGTCTGCAGCCAGCGCTGTATTTGTCAGCGTGTCACAATTTGCGACAAGCGGTTCGCCCGCCGAGACAGTTGCACTATCCTTCGAGACAGTCACACTGTCTGACTGACTGCCACTGGAAAAGTCAACTGAATCATGGGAGCTCTGATCGCCCATTGCGACGTCCGGCGTGTCAGACTGTCCGGCCTCGTTGCGACCGCTCTGGCTGTCATCACTGGGACCAGCGAGGCTCCCCGGTTGTAGCTGTCCCTCAGCTTGCCGTTGTCTCAGCCTTCTAGAAGTTGCAGTTTTACGTCGGGCACTTTCCCTGCGGTCGATGCCTCCCAGGAGCATCTTACGAGAGCGCCTCTGGTCTCTGAGAAAGCTGATCTCTTTTTCGGGCACTTTTCTTTCCCGAGGACATCTGCAATGGCGCAGATCTTTACATCGACATAGAGCTATGTCAAACAGCCTTCCGAAATAGCTTCGAGCTTTCTCCGACGCCGAGCTTTTGGCTTCACGGTCCACCGTTTTGGTTTTATTGAGCTTCTTATACTGGCTGTAGGAGGCAGCGACCTTTCGCTGCACACCTTTTAACTGCATCGACGGGATGCCTTCGTCGTTCCAAATTTTCAATACCCGCTCAGCGACCGGCTTAAATATTTCAGCTGACAGCACTTTCGATCTCAAGTTGGGTTTTTGGCCATGTCATAGCCTAACATAGTTGATGACATCTTTGTTAGCGGGAAACTGATTGGCAGGTAGGTTCTTCGGAGGTCCGAGGCTGAAGTGTTTTGCCCGACTTCGAAGGGACATTCTGAATGACGGATCAGGATCTGCAAATGACAGAAACTGGGATTAAAAAATGTATTGTAGTCATACGTTGTTCAATTATGAATGATTAACTAGCCGAGAGTTTCGAGGGTCTTCAGTGGCGGATGGATAAAATGCCCCATCGAGATGATGCCTCATAAGACATTATAGTTTCTAACACTAGAAAAAATCACCAACTGTAAAAAATCACCAAGTTCCAGTCTCAATTTAAGAACTCAGGACTGCAATGCAGGGGAATGGGTCGGATGTCTTCACTCAGCGGGAATGTCATAGGTACTCCCAACAAAACTCAAAAATGTTACAGCCTGCACTTAGTTATTTGACCTTATAAGTTATTACAGACTCAAACGCCGCAACGCTGGTCTGCGCTAGTTATATTTCACAAATCAGTGACGAATTGAAAATAGAACGCTGGCAACCACGCAGTTCGGTAGAGACGGCGGACGCGGAGAGGGGCAGAGGGGGCAGTTCCCCTCCCCCAAATTTCCGACGAAGGACATTGGGGTACCGTGTCAGGCGACGGGCGCCTAAAACGAAATGCACTAAATTCGTTTTTTTCTCGTTGTTTGTACCTAAGGGCGCCTTTCGGTAGACGGGTATGGGTGCGTCATGAATTTCCCTACCCCTCAACCTAAAATGCCTTCGGCAGCCGCTGAGTTTGGAACCCCTTAATTAACACCCTCTCCCCCCACCCCACCCCACCCCTGAACACAAAACTAACCAATCGTTGAACTGACCTGTAAAAGACGGCACAGCGCACTCCGCCTCGCTCTGAGTCACTCAGCCGACTCCCACGCTCTCCGCCCGGCTGCGACCCTGTCTGGTAGGCAGCTACTCAACACCGCGAGATCAGGATCCACTTTCGTCAGTGTCATTTAACGTCAGTGTCATTTAACATCAGTGGTGCCAGTAGCGGATAACGCGAGCGAATCCTGTGCGATATCTGAGCCGGCTAGCACGCAGCCGCCGGTCGGAGCCAGACCGTGGCGCTGCGCGCTGCTGCCTTAGATGACAGCTCTCTTGTGTCAAGCATTGGACCGAGCGAGGTGGGAACCTTCCGGATCAGGCGCCGAGAGACGGGATGCTCGATGACTCATTGTACGTATGTTTGGCAGCCACCGATAACATGGGTCTTGTTGCGAATCACGTGGGACTGCGGCGGTCCTGCGAATAGTGATTGCTTGTGCTCGGTAAGAGTGAGTTAAATACCTAGTTAAGAATGGGGTTAGATCAATATCAATCGTTTATTATGTGTTCCTTCGATGGCTTAGTCGACGAGGAGTCGATACACGGTCAAATATTTCAGTTTTGTGACCTAGCGAGTGAAAGAGGCTCTGGAAACGATTGAGTGTCCTTAGTTCATACGCTCTCTGCTATGGTGGCGCTAGTGTCGCTAGTGTTAGCAGATCGGCCGAACTTCTCTCGCTTTGAGCTAGATGGGGGTTAAAATTCAGAGGGAATGAATAGTGCCACGCTGTTTCTATATGAACAGGGCATGATAAAATCATAGGGGCACCTTGTATCGGTAAAAAAGTGCTTGAAGTGACACACCCTACTGGACAGTGCCCTGGTACTTTAATATTTTGTATGGGCATACTGTGCCGCACCACAGGCAGGTGTGCAGGTCAGCCTACCCATCAGGCGGTTTCGTGGCGCCGACTCATTCAAAACAGCATCCCAAGGAGTCGGCGAGCGAGCAGTTCTAATCTGGATGCCAAACAGGTGGCTCACGAAGTGCGTTGGCCATGTTTTGCTTGGCAGCTCGCTGAGACCACCGGTCCGGACTGCGGGGCGCAGAACGCGGCGACACCACCAATGGTGAACAGTTGAGCTCGAGCATCTCAACAAAATCAAGGGAGCTGGGGGTGCTACAAACACATCATGCTATCATATGCCCCATTTGCGTCAGGAAGGGGGATGGGTGGGATATTTTGAGAGGCCCATCTACCCCGATGTTTTAATAGTCCCCGGATTTCCAACCATATTTTCCAAAGGAACCAATCTCCAATTATACAATTAGTGACAATCTAAATTGTATTGTGATGGTTGCCCAGTCTATCACCATCGTTGCTAAGTCACCCCCTCTCCTGTTCCTTGTTCCTTGTTTTTGGTATGCCTTCATAAGTCAGCTAACAATGCCAAAATTATGCCTGCACAAAGTACACACAAATACGAAATTTTCCAAGTCCATAGATTTCAGTTCATAGCACCGGATTTCCGCCACGCCAACGTTAGTGCATGTGTACACCAGCCAGGCCTACCCATTCGACACATTTGGCACACTTCGTGCGATTCTGCGATTTCTGCTTGGCCTACTACGTTTTGCTCAGTATTGCCACGTGATAGTTGATGCCATATTTGACGCCATGGAATCCTTCTTATAGAGGTTGGTTGGAAAATTAGGGGAATTAAATTCGAAGATTGTGTCCATTCTTCCCGCATGCTATGTTGTTACAGAAATTCGGATATACCGCTGAGCTACGATCCACCTCATCGTTTTGTTTGAATATGCTCCCAGGTTGGGATACCTAGCCGAGGCTCTAGTTCGGTGTTTTGTAGGACCCGTTGCAGTTTCCGTCGCCTTCCGCCTTTGTGCGTTAGGGCGTGGATCACTTTTGCAGTGTCCTGTCATGTCTTTAACGCCCCGGTACTTTTAAAAACAGTATTTTGTCTTTTTTTCTGGGGCACAGTTTTTGAGGAACCGGCGCGTTTTCGAAACCTCCAACGTGTTTATTTAGTGCCCGATGCAGATTTTTTGTTCTTGTTAGGGTCATGTCTCTTCTTGCAAGCCCCAGCCTGATGTTGAGGCCCGCATGCTGTCTGCACTGCTATGGTGTGTTTTTAGGCTCTTTTCTGTGGTACTCTTTGCGCTCTGGAGGCCCGGTGAGTTTCTGGCCTCCGGTTGTACTTTCAGGTCCCCACTTTGTTTAGTTGGGCCATCGACACATTTTGGGGGGGCCTGGTGTAATTTTGTAGAGCTCCGGACGAATTTCTCAGGGTCCGAGCACGATTTTGTCGACCTCATGCGAGTGGTTACGGGGTCCCCACTCGATTCCTATGGATGCAATGCGATTTTTCGGTACCTCTTCTGATTTTTTCAAGGGTTCCCGAGCGATTTCTCCGGACTGGCAATATGTTTTTTTTTCGGATCCTTACTTATTTTTCGGTAGCCTCGGCTTGATGTTTTTTTCGGGTCCCGGTGCAATTTTGGGGAAATTTTGGATTCCCAGCCCAAGGTTATGGCACCCTAGTTAAAATATGTTGGGAGAGCTAATTTTGGCCCGGTGTAGTTTTTTATGGGCTCCGGTGTAATTTTCGGGCCCTTGCTGAAGCCTTAGACGCTCGTTGCTCTCATTTGGGCACCAGACGAGGATTTTAGGTGGTCCACCTGGAATTTTTAGGGTCTCAGCGTGACGTGTGAGGACCATGCGTTATTTGTTGGGCCCATCGCCTCTCAGGAGGACAGGGGATTTCCTTCTTTGACCCCTTCGATACGTCACTGCTACGCCCTAGCCTGGCATCCAAGTTGGGAATAGGAAGTTGGAGAGTCATAGCCAGCCTGGTATTTGATACTCTTCACTTCGGATAGAAATGGTTTGAGATCGCATCTCACCATCTGCTGAACTTTCGGCCGCTTGCGGCCAGTAAGCAATAGGTGTCTAGATCGGCGTCGGCCAATGAGCTTTGCAGCTCAGCGAGTCCTGAATCAGCCCTAGGCTTCTGGTAATCTAAATGTGGCCTATGTCACCTGGTCTGCTGCTGTACACATCCACCGTGAACAGTGTAAGATGGTCATGTCAATGAATGGACATGTTTTTACTGGTTGTATTTTAGTCTCCATAGCCCAATTATACTCACCATATGCTGGGATTATGAATATCATCGAATTTACGAGAGGGCTGTGTGCACCTAAAGAAAAATGTCGTCCTGAAATGTCCAATCGTTAACATCATGGACATAGAAGAATCTGAAAACATTTGCTTGTGGATGCGATAAGCAGTCACTACTTAATTTCTGGCATGCGACTCTATGGCCGTTTGCTAATAAAATAGCACTACGGTTTGTGGCCTATCAACTGTACTGATGATATGGCCCGCTTAGTAGCACTAGGGCTTATGGCCTATCAACTATATTGATAATGCAGCCCGTTAAGTAGGACGAATTGCTGTGCTTCCTCAAAAGTGGCTGAAATGGGCGTACGTCCATTATTAGCCCAAGTTAGTCATTCATATCTAGAACTTCCACTTCCGCAGCGAAGAGGCTTCATCCATAACGTACAGTAAAGGAGTTAAGTTGGATACACTCCTAGGATATCCAGAACTAAGATATTTGCATACACTAAGATTGTGGTATGAGTATGCATGATGGGAACTCCAACGATCGGTCGCAAAAAATGACCTAAAACAAGTTTTAGCCCTGCTCCTAAGCGATGACATAATTCATATTTTCATGCGGCAGGCATCCCTCTTCCCCACATGGGTCAGCATCCAACCACCAAAATTATACATGAGAGATGGGCATAGAGTCAAACATTGGTAAAATTATGGTATTTAACGCGGCTCTGCTGTGACAATAATTTGCATCCGAAGCTCGTGTGGGTGGGGGGGGGGATGGTCATGGACGAAAAATAAATATGCTATTTATAATTTGAATGCGTTTGACAAGAGTGGTATTGCATTCGAATGTAGATCATATTCAGACATATACAGTGGCATAAGTGCTCGGATAGCAAACTAAGCAAAAGAAGACGGTTGCATTTGTCACAATAGGCTTTCCCAGTTGTCGGTAAATTTGTCCACACAAATTCACACAATTCTGACTCACAATATATTGTCACTTGGGCACAATCTTCCGGAGGCCACACCGGAGCACGCAGTCCAAAATATACCGCTCGATACACGTCAGCAAGGTGCCAATTCCAACCGCACTCTCTCGAGCCACACCCGAACCTCCCCACTGAACTCCTCCTGGAAAATTGGTTCCATCGTCACGCATGCGCAATCGACCGTAGCGGAGAGCAGTAATTTGCACGTATCGGCTGGCAGGTCAGTTATAGTCGGGCAGGCACCTCGTTCACATGTTTCTCAACATCCTCCCCATATGGTGAATAGCGATCGTAAAACACGAAAGTATTCATCAACATAAATATACAATCAATGAGCAAGCTTACACACATGCAAACAATGAAAACACTAAAAATTGGCAACATATCACACATCGCAGTGTCAGTGCTCGCGCGATCACAATCACGACATAAGTGAATGTCTTAACCCACCGGGTTCCCAATCTCGTGACGAGGCGGGAGGACGAGATCGGCCTAGGACGGCACAGGATCAAAGACTTCCAGATCATGAAGCCGCTGCGCTGTCCTAGTCCTCAATCCTTTGCTGGTGCGCACCTCAGCCGACCTGGCGATACCATCCCTACCCGGGAACAGTTTGGTAACAACGCCCAGGTCCCACCTCGCACGTGGTTGCCTCTCATCCTGAAGAGGCACCATAGAACCTACAACCAACTTACCCTGTGGCCTGAATTTGCGCACCGACAGTGGCAAATTTCGGACATACTCGCTGCTCCACACGGACCAGAACTTACGGAGCCGTTTCTCCCTAACTTGAGACCTGGCCCGTAGCTCACCTGCCGACACTTCTGCCGGATCGTCCGCCTCTCTTGCCTGAAACCCTGCACTATGTCCTGTCAGGAAGTGGTTAGGCGTCAGAGGTGTCGGGCAGTCATGAAAGTCTCCGACGAATGTGAGCTGGCGCGAGTTCACACAGGCCTCAACCTCTATCAGAACAGTTTCAAGTTCTCTTTTGGTCAGATACCGCTGACCCAACGATTTTTTTAAGTGCCGCTTTCACACAGCTCACCATTTGCTCCTGCTGACCGTCTCACCAAAGTGCGAGCGGTGCCGATAATTTAAAGCGGGGAGCCAGTCGTCCGAAATACTTCTGTAGCAGAGATTCAGCGGTCTGAAACGAGCGGACATTGTCGCAGTAAACGGCATAGAGGACGCCCCTCCTCGCTGAGAATCTGTGGAAGGCCAACAAAAAATCGTCTAGTGACATTGATTCAGTCAATTCGAGATGTATAGCACGAACTTCAGAATACACGAACAGGGCAATGTATAACTTCTTGTTGGGGAAGTCGACCGTGAAGACTGTGCCTGCGAAGTCGCAACCACAGACCATAAACGGCCGCCCCTGCGACACTCTATCGTGGGGTAGGGGGCTGCCGGTTCGCAGCAGGCCTGAGAATCCTGCCTGCGGCAAGTCACACACCCCCTTGTGGTACGCCGCGCGATCGAGCGCAATCCAACAATCCACAAAGATGAGCGCAGCGCTGTGATGAGAATTGAAACACCCGCATACTTCATCAAGAGATGCTGTTCCCTCACTAGTAGAACAGCTAGGTGATCCTTCAGTATGATAACCGGATGTTTCTCCTCATAGGAAAGTTCTGAAAATTGCAAGCGCCCACGCACACGCAGCAGATCATCGTCGCCGAGGAACGGTGTCAGCCTAAGAATCGGGGAGTTAGCAGGAATCTCTTTACCCTGCTTAGGTATTATGATATCATCAGAATATTTATCCGGCTGCACTGAGTGGAACAGCTGCACACGAGCAGCCGTGAGCTCCTCAGTAGAAAGCTCGCCTGCGCAACGCTGCGAACGACACCGCGCGCTATCTACAAACCGAAGCATCCAACCGACCACACGGGTTGCTTTGGAGAGCGTGCTATATCTCTCCACCTGCAGGAAGCCATGGTCATCAACAGCTTTAACGACAGCTGTAGCAAGAACTCCAACAGCCTCGACGCAGACCTCTTCCGGCATTGAGCTGGGCACCGGTGCCTCTTCCTGCACTGAAGCATCAGGCTGCGATAGCCAGGCTGGCCCATTGAGCCACATGGATGACGCATCCAGCTCGTCTGCCAGAAGACCACGCGTTAAAAGGTCTGACGGATTTTCAGCTGACCTGCAATGAGACCAATTTTCGATAGAGTTCAAATTCTTCATCTCAGAGACCCGATTTGAAACAAACTATTTCCAACGCTGAGGTCGGCCACGCAACCAACCAAGCGCGATCATTGAGTCACTCCAGCACGTGTATGGAGTATCAGCAGGCAGCCGCAGCGCATCGCGTATGAACTTCACCAGTCTAGCTCCTGTCAAGCAGGCCATTAGTTCTAGACGAGATAGGGTATATCGCGGTCTAAGCGACACCACCCGTCCCTTCGACATCACAAATGACACACTGCTCGAACCATCCTATTCTCTGAAACGAATATATGCACATGCTCCGTACGCCTTGGGGAGGCGTCGGCGAACACATGTAGCTCCAGTTCTGGAGAGGACGACCAATCAGTGGCGGACAGAGCTGCGTAGCATCGCGGAATTTTCACCTTCTGTAGCACCTCACAGTCCCTCAGCCATCTGTGGAACAGGTCGGCGTGATCGCCAGACAACACCTCGTCCCATCCTAGCTTCATCTCCCACAGTTCCTGGAAAAGACACTTAGCCAGCACCGTGTAGGGGGTCAAAAACCTCAGGGGATCAAAGATCCTGGCAAACATGCTGACAACAACACGCTTAGTTGGCAAGATGCCAGTAGGTAGCCGATTCCCTGTGAAAGAGAAGGCGTCATCATTGCGGCACCAGGTCACTCCCAGGACCTCCACACTATCACCATTCGAATATTGTTGTTCCTGCTGAAGTTTCCCCAACAGGACAGATGAGTTGTTGGAGCATTTCGCCAGCTCCATCCCAGCAGCTCCCATGAGCGAATGCGCCTCCTGAAACATAGAAATCGCTTCCTCCTCAGTGTCACACCCAGTGGGCCAATCATCTGCGTACAGACACTCCCTCAGCTCTGTCACTACGCGACTGTCAGGGTACTGAGCCAAGTGGTACCTGATTGTGGCATTCATCAGGAAGGGGCTGGGATCTGACAAATGATGTTGATTTCATTGGTAGTGATGTTGTTTACAATCATATCAGGAAAATAAAGCCAAATAAGGCAGCAGGACCTGATGATATTTATGCTAGGGTGTTGCGGGAAACTGAAAAGGAACTGGCATTTCCACTTAGTATAATATTTTGTAGATCAGTTTCACATAATGAAATTCCAACCGATTGGAAAAGGGCAAATGTAGTTCCTATTTTCAAGAAAGGAGAAAGAGGGAAAGTTGAAAACTATAGGCCAATAAGTCTCACATCCCTAGTCTGCAAGGTACTCGAATCAATTATCAAGGATAGAATAGTTAGTTATCTGGAAGGTAGCAGATTGATTCAAGATACTCAACATGGATTTAGAAAAGGACGATCGTGTCTCACAAACCTCTTGGACTTTTTGAACTTCGCCACAGAACAATTTGATCAGGGAAATCAGGTTGATGTAGCATATCTTGACTTTAGTAAGGCCTTTGACAAGGTACCCCATAAACGGTTAATGATACAGCTTCAGTCCCATGGTATTGCAGGTAGCATCTTAAAATGGATAGAGTTGTGGCTTTCAGATAGACAGCAAAGAGTGATGATAAATGGTACAAAGTCATCATGGCAAAATGTTCTTAGTGGAGTCCCCCAGGGGTCAGTACTAGGGCCATTACTGTTCATTATATTTGTAAATAACATTGAAAGTGGCCTAAGCAGTAAAGTTTTGAAATTTGCAGATGATTTGAAGGTCTTTAGGGCAATAACAGGTCAGGATGAGCATATCTCGCTGCAAAAAGACTTAGACGAACTTGTGAAGTGGTCCGAAGAATGGCAAATGAAATTTAACTTTGATAAGTGCAAAATCATGCATGTAGGTAAGCAGCATATGAAGGCTCCATACTTGATGGGTGGCCAAGTGCTATCAGTGACTCAACAGGAGAAGGATTTAGGTGTTATCTAAACACAAAATTGGGGGCATCAGAACAGACCAAGGAAGCCAGGAAGAAGGCACTGAGAATGCTCGGGGCAATACATAGGAATGTATCATACAGAAGTGAGGAAGTGATCAGGAAGCTTTACTGTGCATACGTCAGGCCACATTTGGAATACTGCATCCAAGCTTGGTCTCCTAGCTATGAAAAAGATTGTTGGCTTTTAGAGAGAGTACAAAAGAGGGCTACAAAATGGTCAATGGCATAAGCAACCTGGCATATGAGGAAAGATTGAAGAAATTGAATATGTTTTCACTTAGATATAGAAGGCTGAGAGGAGATCTCATCGAGGTCTTTAAATTTGTCAATGGTCTGGAGAGGGGATACCTTGGGGAAATGTTTGAATTTAACAGAAATGATGCAATTAGAGGTCATAAACTCAAAATTAAAATTAACCACAGCAGAACAAGGTTAAGGCAAACTTTCTTCACCAACAGGGTAGTGGAACACTGGAACCAGCTGCCAAAAACATCGTCAGTAGCAGCACATTGAACATCTTTAAAAACAGCATAGACAATCATTATAAGAATAGAGGGCTTGCTTTTCAGTATTACAGGGAGGCTGATTGGCAGATTTGGTGGGCAACTGGTTCAGTGTACAGAGTGCAACCAAGCAGGGCCCTTGTGGCTCAGAGTTGCACTAATCTTTTATGTCTTTATGTCTTTATGTCTTTACGTCACTTCGTCAGGGGATACTTCACATATGACTTCATCATCCTCCATCTGTATCAGAGCTGCATCATAAACAGCATGCAGCTGGGGGCTGGAGTGTAGCTTTCTTTCTAGACTTACCATCCGCTTTTCAGCGGAAACACGATTATCCGTGAGCTGCGACTTGTTGCGCTTCCACGGTACCTGAACCAAATACCTACCTTCGTCATATTTGATGGTTCTGTTGAACTCGGCCAGCACAGCATCAGACGTATCAGGTAGGTCAAGCACATAAAAATCACCCGGACCCCACACTTGTCTGATACTGGCTGATGTCATGTCAGTCATCGTCAGCAGCTGACATCCCAGACTACCCACACCTGTGCCACCAGGGGTACCCTCCACTCCGCCTACCGAGCCCGAGAGAGCCCACCCAAACACGGTCTCAAAGGCGACAAGACCCTCTGAACTCCGCACCTGACTTCACCAGGGACCAATATTGGTCCTGTCCAATGATGAGGTCAATAAGCAGCACGCTACCAACAGAGGAATCAGACGGACAGTCGGCAACCAAGGCGAGGTCTCTGAATGGATCCAGCAGGTGGACGGGGACACACGGACGGACCAGCGGAGCGCAGATCAGTGGCACTTTCACGGCTGTCATCTGCACAGCTGTCGCCAGACAAGCATTGGCGGAAGTTACCATGACGTTATACACGTCACATACACTTGTGGCTTCGCCACCACCAAAAGAGGCACATGTCATTTCAACTTATCCTTTTAATTCCCCCTTGACTTTCTTCACAAGCCTCTCAGACATGAAAGTTTTATCACTACCACTGTCAAAAACTAGCAACACAACAGTAGCAAGTGGCAGCAATGTCACACTGCCAGTGTTGCAAGAGAGTGATACTGCAGACTTGCCCCCTCTGCTCACACCACTGCCACACTTCGGGGCATACCTTGTGCTGGCACCCTGGGAGCAGGCATATTGGGCGGTGGTTTAGAAAGCACAACAGCATATCTCCCTTTCACGGATCCATCTGAAACAATCTCACTCAACACACTTCTTCGCCTCCCCTCGCAGAATGGACCTGAGATAATTTAGTTTGTGTATCTCAGGAAGATCACTCACATCTACCGCAGCTGAAAAATCTTCCCAAAAGTTCGTCCACTGCATTACATCACCGTCAAAGCGCGGAAGCTCGAGTTGTGGGAGACGCACCACTGCAGATGGCTGCGATGACCCCAAGCTGCTCAGCTGGCCGCTAGCGGCTGGCTTATGCTTTGCAAGGAACTTCCCCGCACGAAGAAGAACCTTCTTGTCTCCATCCCTGAAGCTCCAGGCTGTGTCTACGTCACTCTGAAGCTCCTCTTCAGCCAATTCCACCTCTAGGGCAGCTTGAGCTTCATCAAGTGAAGAGAGTCGGGCTTCACAGTCCCTCTTGGCTTTCATTACCTCGAGCGAGTCTACTTCGCCCGATGGGGACTCGTTCAGGAGTTCGGTAAGTGCGTTACCGCTGCGTGAAGCCCATATTCTCGCCGCAGTGCGTCGCTTCTTTAGCCTTGCTGGGTCCATCTTCACATCCATGCAACCCCAACATCACACGTACCATGCCAAATTTCGCTATCATGAAGTCGTCATTCGTCTGACATGTTTTCAAAATGTAGCTTTGTGTTATTGTGCATATTTCAAGCTTTCGGTCTACCGCAAACACTCACAGATCGTCACTGCATTACCAAAAGAGACACCTTGATATTAGATATATGCTTCTGTGTTCCTGGATCGATTTATATTAGTAAATGCATCAACAGCTCGATTTGATATGTATATGCGTATAGCATGTATGTGATGCGAATATGATAAGGAAAATAGTATATGGAACGTATATGGGAATGACAAAAGTGTATGGGGGCGGGAATGGCCGAGTGGTTAAGGTGTCGGGCTATGGGTACCAAAGGTCCCGGGTTCGACTCTAGCGCCACTCAGGACATTTCCCAATCACGCGGCCCACCGGCGAAACAGTGTGGGCGGCGCCATTAGCCGTGAATGTGCAAAAAGTGTGTCGTGAACCAACCAGTAAACATAAACAAACAAAAGTGTATGGCACGTATATGAGAATGGCAAAAGTGTATGGCACGTATATGACAACAACAGTGTGTGGCACGTAAACGACATTGGCAATAGTATATGGCACATACATGACAATTCGATATGGATTGCAAACGAGCATGTCATAGAGATTAATTATCAGAACCGATAGTTGAAAGTTTGTACTGCACCACACCTCTGTCGGTAACCTTAGGCCTACCGTTCATACACATTTATAGCAATATACTTTATTTATGATGCACGTTGCAAGCATTTGCATTTGCAGATGATCGTCACGTAGGCCACAAACAAGCACAAGGTTTCGTTACTTGTCTCATTGTCGTATTTCGCAAGCTATGAGGGTCTAACAATTTTTGATAAACCAAAAAAATAAATACACCAAACGCAATTTGCTAATACACCACGTGAGTTATGGTGACAACAAAGGCGACTAGTGTCGCCACGTCTGAGTTTTGTCTGATCACCCTGTAATTTTGCGCCACGTCTCAGTTTTGTCTGATCACCCTGTAATTTTGCGCCACGTCTCAGTTTTGTCTGATCACCCTGTACTTTTGCGCCACGTCTCAGTTTTGTCTGATCACCCTGTAATTTTGCGCCACGTCTCAGTTTTGTCTGATCACCCTCTAATTTTGCGCCCCGTCTCAGTTTTGTCTGATCACCCTGTAATTTTGCGCCACGTCTCAGTTTTGTCTGATCACCCTGTAATTTTGCGCCACGTCTCAGTTTTGTCTGATCACCCTGTAATTTTGCGCCCCGTCTCAGTTTTGTCTGATCACCCTGTAATTTTGCGCCACGTCTCAGTTTTGTCTGATCACCCTGTAATTTTGCGCCACGTCTCAGTTTTGTCTGATCACCCTGTAATTTTGCGCCCCGTCTCAGTTTTGTCTGATCACCCTGTAATTTTGCGCCACGTCTCAGTTTTGTCTGATCACCCTGTAATTTTGCGCCACGTCTCATTTTTGTCTGATCACCCTGTAATTTTGCGCGCAAACTTATGTCGCCAATGGTATCCGAACCATGATGTATCCAGAACGATTTCTTTTGGTTGTTTTGTATGTATTTTCTCAAATTATGTCCACGATTTTTAAACGATTTACCATTTTTAACATGAGACATCTTGCGCACCTAACTATTGGATTTCCGGTGGACACTTCGTTCTCGGTGCACTTCTGTACGAAAGCTTTGCAAGAACGCAGCACCTTACTGCCTTCAGTAATTTCGCGTGTAATGTACCCACAAGATTTATCTCTGAACCATGTAGCCCGGCAATGAACTGTATCTGTCCTGTCTTTCCTGTCTGACTCGTCTTTGATTCCTGAAGTGTAGCCTATAAATACTGTAATACTTGTTATTCCCGCGCTGAAGGCGGACGAGAAAGTTTTCTTCACGATGTGGTTTGTACCATGCAGGAGCTTAACGCTGGATCCACTACGTCGTGCGAAAGTGCAGCGAAAGGCAGGTTTTTGCGGTTTGACGGGACTCAGTGGAGCCGATCTTTACCTACATTTTGCGGCTCAGCTGTGACGTCATGATGACGACTGCCCACAACGGAGAAAGACTGATCCTGGAGCTAAAAGGTGTGAGGCCAGGTTCATGATGCTTTTGCTGACCTAAAGCCACGCACTCTGTAGTGCCAACAACTGTACGTAATTGCATAAAATGCACTTCGTCAACCTTAACCTGCCAATGAGACTAAATAGTCTCCTTGGCAATATTGAATATTGAATATTGAAACAGCCGCGAAATTTGTGCCTGTGTATAGGAGCAAAGCATATGTTGTGGTTTGATACATTCTTTGACCAAGGGTATGGCCTTTTGTACAATCAGCATTCAGTATGATACATGTACAGAAAGTTGCGTATCATTTATCTCACTGATCAACGGGGATTTATCTGATCCCTCGACGGGATGGTTGTAACTGTCTTACGGCCATGTCCGAAGATCCAGACGATTGGGCACCAATGGAGGACTCCACGACAAATAAGCAAGGCATGCTGGACACAGCCTTCTCCGATTTTGATTAAAATCGATCCATGTGGTTATTGATGGCCCAGGTTGCCAGTTTTCTAGATAGAAAGGGTCACGAGCATGAGGTCATCAAAATCTTGAAGGTACTTCGATGCGATTTGTGGTCATGCATATTTTTCGACCATCATTCTTGGAAGTTGCATTCAACTTTGTGGAATTGCCTCTCCTGTCCTTTTATCTCATGGCATAATGATTATAACAAATCTAGGTCGAAGTTTTCGATGGGATTGTTATTGTTTGGGAGTTAATGACGCACTAATGACGTGATTGTTGGCACAGTTTCCGAAAGTCCAAGCGTCATAAGGTCTAGCAATCAAGAAGTGAAGCATGAACATTAAACAATTAACATTCAAACGTTGAATGAATTCAATAAAGGGATGTAATTATGTTGTTGATCCTTTGGCTGTCCTCGATTTATCCGATGTATGATGCTGTTCCAAGGTTGGTTTTGCTGTAATTGCGTTCACTGATGACTCAGTATTTGATTTAATGGTCGGTATCTTATAGTTCGGTATGCTATGTTCGGTATCTTACAGTTAACACCAAATTAATATCATGGTGTGTAATATGGAGATGAAAACCGCACAGCAACTGGTTGTACGGCAGACAGTCCGACCATAATGTTTGCAGTGTATTAGACATAAAGACATAAAATATTAGTGCAACTATGAGCCACAAGGGCCCTTCTTGGTTGCACTCTGTACACTGAACCAGTTGCCCACCAAATCTGTCAATCAGCCCTCCCTGTAATACTGAAAAGCAAGCCCTTTATTCTTATTATGATTGTCTATGATGTTTTTAAAGATGTTTAATGCGCTGCTACTGATAATGTTTTCTGGCAGCTGGTTCCAGTGTTTTACTACCCTGTTGGTGAAGAAACTTTGCCTTAACCTTGTTCTGCTGTGGTTAACTTTAATTTTGAATTTATAACCCCTAATTGCATCATTTCTGTTCAATTCAAACATTTCCCCAAGGTATCCCCTCTCCAGACCATGGACAAATTTAAAGATCTCGATGAGATCTCCTCTCAGCCTTCTATATCTAAGTGAAAACATATTCAATTTCTTCAATCTTTCCTCATATGCCAGGTTGCTTATGCCATTAACCATTTTTGTAGCCCTCTTTTGTACTCTCTCTAAAAGCCAACAGTCTTTTTCATAGCTAGGAGACCAAGCTTGGATGCACTATTCCAAATGTGGCCTGACGTATGCACAGTAATGCTTCCTGATCACTTCCTCACTTCTGTATGATACATTCCTATTTATTGCCCCGAGCGTTCTAGGTGCCTTCTTCCTGGCTTCCTTGGTCTGTTCTGATACCCCCAGTTTTGTGTTTAGAATAACACCTAAATCTTTCTCCTGTTGAGTCACTGATAGCACTTGGCCACCCATCAAGTATGGAGCCTTCATATGCTGCTTACCTACATGCATGATTTTGCACTTATCAAAATTTAATTTAATTTGCCATTCTTCGGACCACTTCACAAGTTCGTCCAAGTCTTTTTGCAGCGAGATATGCTCATCTTGACCAGTTATTGCCCTAAAGACCTTCAAATCATCCGCAAATTTCAAATCTTTACTGCTTAGGCCACTTTCAGTGTTATTTACAAATATAATGAACAGTAGTGGCCCCAGTACTGACCCCTGGGGGACTCCACTAAGAACATTTTGCCATGATGACTTTGTACCATTTAGCATCACTCTTTGCTGTATATCTGAAAGCCACAACTCTATCCATTTTAAGATGCTACCTGCAATACCATGGGACTGAAGCTGTATAATTAACCGTTTATGGGGTACTTTGTCAAAGGCCTTACTAAAGTCAAGATATGCTACATCAACCTGATTTCCCTGATCAAATTGTTCTGTGGCGAAGTTAAAAAAGTCCAAGAGGTTTGTGAGACACGATCGTCCTTTTCTAAACCCATGTTGAGTATCTTGAATCAATCTGCTACCTTCCAGATAACTAACTATTCTATACTTGATAATTTATTCAAATACCTTGCAGACTAGGGATGTGAGACTTACTGGCCTATAGTTTTCAACTTTCCCTCTTTCTTCTTTCTTGAAAATGGGAACTACATTTGCCCTTTTCCAATCGGTTGGAATTTCATTTTGTGAAACTGATATACAAAATATTATTATATAAGTGGAAATGCCAGTTCCTTTTCAGTTTCCCGCAACACCCTAGCATAAATTTCATCAGGTCCTGCTGCCTTGTTTGTTTTTATTTTCCTGATATGATTGTAAACAACATCACTATCAATGAAATCAACATCATTTGTCAGATCCCATGTCACTGAACTATGGTGTACGGTCGGCAGATTGGTCATATCTTTCAATGTAAACACTGATTTAAACTGCTTGCTCAGCTCCTCAACCATCTCACTATCCTCACCCAATGTAGTCCCGTTTACTTCCAGTGGACCAATTGTGCTAGAAACTTTACTCAGCTTGTAGAAACTAAAGAACTTTTTGCTGTCCCCATTACAGTTTCTAGCTAAATCCAGTTCTTTTGCTCGCTTTGCTGCTCTGGATTTTTGCTTCACAGTGTCTCTAGCTTTTCGATACGCCTTTAGATTAACGACATTTGAGGCTTCTTTAAAGACTCTAAATGCCGTTTTCTTAGCCTTAATTGCTTTTATCAAGTCTGGTGTAAACCATGCTGGCTTTCCTACCCTTCTTTTGCGTCTTTGCTTTTGGGGGACATGTCTAATCTGAATTTCCTTCAAGTAAGATTTGAACTTTTCCCACATTTCATAGGCATTTAAATTTGAGAATTCTTCTTCCCATCTGATGGCACTTAAAGCCGCTCTCATGGAATCAAAGCCTGCTCTGTTGAAATTTGGAACCTTTACCAAATTATCATTGATAATTTCCCTTACATGTGCCTTGAATCTAACTATGTTATGGTCACATCTTCCCAGAGTTTCGCCTATAGTCAAGTCTTGAACCAAGTCACTTAAATCCGAGAATACAAGGTCCAAGAATGAACCATGCCTGGTAGGTTCCGATACAAACTTGTGTAAGAACAGGTCATCTTCAAGACATTTCCTAAACATTTTGCATGATGGGGAGCCAACACCAGCATTTTCATAACCTTTTAGATTAAAGTCACCAAGAAGAAGGCACTTCCTCTTAAAGTTTCTACTGATTTCCTCACAAATCACCTTGTCAAGCTCCAGTTGCTGAGAATGTGGCAGGGTTCCTGAACGGTAGAAAGCCCCTATCCCTAAGAGTATTGCTGTTGCCTTTTCCCACAGTGACATCAAGCCAAATGGACTCAACAGACACATTTTTATCCCCACCTGCTACTTTTTGAGAACTGAATAAGCTATTCATATAGAGCATTACACCACCCCCTTTCATTGCTGGACCCCTATTGCATGAAAACATATTGTATCCCTGGATCTCATAGTCCTGTAAGTTATCTCCAAAATACCCTTCATTGACCCATGCCTCCGTAATGCAAACAAAATCTGGTTCCTCCTCAGCAACATAACACTTGAACTCATCAAATTTGGAACGGATACTCTGTGCATTAAACATCATACACTTAACAAATGCTCTATAACCACCTTTGGCTTTTTCGTACCGAGGAGTTCTTTTATCACTAGATTAACTATCGCTCTGTCCCCTTGAACTGCTGCTGTCCCTAGGTGCAGACTTCGAGGTTCTATTGTAGAGTATGTAATGCGAAGTTTCAAGAATTGTGAATCTAGTAGTAAAATAATTACCACATTGGATGTGGTGTGCAACACGTTGCAAACTAGTCGAATAAGAATAAATTGAAGACTTGCTCATAGGGACAATTTTGCTGTTGTTGACTGCTCTCTTTGGATTCAGAAGGCTTGTGTTAAGCTATGCATTTTAAAAGATGAATGACGATTAATAGGTTCGTACTATTGCGGTAACTATGGAAGCCTGCCAATATAAAAATAATTCCTTCTGTGGGGCATGCTTGTTTTACCCTTGCATTAAAAAGAAATTGAGCAAAGAAGCTATACATTGTTTATATAACGATGTACAAGAAACAATGATGTTGGTATATCATCGTAATATAGTATGTCACAATGCTAGTCTGAATGCTACATATCTGTTATGTGCATTCTAGCCTTCTCCCAACCATTTTCTACTGTTCCATATATGGTCGTCAATTGGAATTTTTAGCTTTATTGCAGCTGCAAGTCTTACTTTTGTTTACTAAATCATGTATCATTGGCATGAGCAACAATAACTATCATGGATAATCTATTGTTTTCAGCAATCAGGACGCCACAAATATTTTAAATATTTCAGGATTTATCATCGGATTGTTACATGTGTATGTCAAACTTCCCTGATGGAAAGTTAAAATGTGCCTAACAAGATGCATGATGATTGTATATATTGGGTTTTGATATGCAATTGTGATATACATGCGATGATGGTAGAAATCACTTGAAATTTGCTCTCGTGGTCGGTTGATGTCTTCTTTTTCTCTATGAAAACCTGGAATCCTCCGGAGATGCACGTGTTCACGTCGGTCGTACTGGGTTACGGGCCATGGCGGGGAATACATTTAAGTCGATTTTAGCACTGTTATCCGGACAATGTTTTCCCGATGTGGTGTGTATCACTTTTTCGGACGCTTTGCAGCACGTCTTGAGAACGAACACGAGCTGCCAAGGAAAACACAGACCACTCCAGAGCTCATCTGGCGTGACCGAGTGTTTACCGTTTATGGCCTCAGGGGAGCGTTTGGAAAGGCCATCTTACGGATGACATACGCGCTTCTACTCGTCATTGGCACCGCCCGCGTCGAGAAAGCAGAATATTGCTTGAACACATCACGGTACAGGTACCGTCCGTCACAGGTTAGGTCACGGGTATCAGGTACGTCCGTCACAGGTCAGGTCACGGGTATCAGGCACCGTCCGTCACAGGTCAGGTCACGGGTATCAGGCACCGTCCGTCACAGGTCAGGTCACGTGTATCAGGTACCGTCCGTCACAGGTCAGGTCACGGGTATCAGGTACCGTCCATCACAGGTTAGGTCACGGGTATCAGGTACCGTCTGTCACAGGTCAGGTCATGGGTATCAGGCACCGTCCGTCACAGGTCAGGTCACGGGTATCAGGCACCGTCCGTCACAGGTCAGGTCACGTGTATCAGGTACCGTCCGTCACAGGTCAGGTAACGGGTATCAGGCACCGTCCGTCACAGGTCAGGTCACGGGTATCAGGCACCGTCCGTCACAGGTCAGGTCACGTGTATCAGGCACCGTCCGTCACAGGTCAGGCCAGAGAGAGAGAGAGAGAACGAGAGAGAGAGAGAGAGAGAGAGAGAGAGAGAGAAAAGAGAGAGAGAGAGAGAGAGAGAGCCGGACAGACAGACAAACAGAGTATCTCAGAGTTGGTCACTACTTCACTCACAGACTCTCTCATATTCACTCACAGTACCCTGAGGCTGACACATAGCTACACACAGCCAACATCTCACAGTCACTCAATGCACCCTGAGGCTGACAATTTTTTTAAAAACCCAAATTTTCCAAATTCCTCAATGCCCCCTGAGGCTGACACATGGTTACACACAGCCAACATCTCACAGTCACTCAATGCACCCTGAGGCTGACACATGGTTACCCACATCACACACCAACATCTCACAGTCACTCAATGCACCCTGAGGCTGACACATTGTTACACACAGCCAACATCTCACAGTCACTCAATGCACCCTGAGGTTGACACATGGTTACACACAGCCAACATCTCACAGTCACTCAATGCACCCTGAGGCTGACACATGGTTACACACAGCCAACATCTCACAGTCACTCAATGCACCCTGAGGCTGACACATGGTTACACACAGCCAACATCTCACAGTCACTCAATGCACCCTGAGGCTGGCACATGGTTACACACAGCCAACATATCACAGTCACTCAATGCACCCTGAGGCTGACACATGGTTACACACAGCCAACATCTCACAGTCACTCAATGCACCCTGAGGCTGACACATGGTTACACACAGCCAACATCTCACAGTCACTCAATGCACCCTGAGGCTGACACATGGTTACACACAGACTCCATAGTCACTTTGTATACTGAGACTGACACATACCTACGCAAAGACACCATCTTACAGTAACTCACTCGATACTGCGACTGTGACATAGCTACGCACAGACACCATCTCACAGTCATTCACTGGATACTGAGACCGGCACACGGACACATAGCGGTACTAGTGCACACTCGACGTGGAGACGGTGGCACAGGTAGAAAGCTGAGAGATAAAGAGGACGTATTCTTGAACTAAGGAGATGTAATTGCAAGGTGAATAATCGACCAAGCACCTATGTGATCTTAGCTGGAGATCGACTGGATCTAAATTACGTTTGATTGCGTGTATGTAAATTCGTTCCATATGGTCACAAGTCATGTGTAAGCAAATGGCGTGGAAATCCAGGGCATTTAATACGATATGTGTGTAGTTCTGATGCAAATTAATCGAGGAAATGTCTGCATGCATGCATTTTTTTACGCCAATATAGATTTGCAGCCGATCGATAGCGTGCGTCGCGCAGTTCTTTGGCGTTAGTACATGTTTGTTTATGCTGAGCTCTTTATGCATCAATATGAAAACATGGAGGCCAATGACGACCAAGCTGACACTGAATGCTCCACAATAGCACGCCATATCTCTGCTAGTGCTGACGGTGACGCCGACAATTCAGGCCGTGAGTGGGCGAATGGCGGCGCGGCGTGCTTCAGTTCCGTGACGTCACGCGTCACGTGATCGACAGTCACGTACCTCGTGACGCGACGGTGGCGGACGGCGACTGGTGGTCAGACACCGGCTGGCAGCGGCAGCGCCGCACGTGACCGCAGCCGGTGTCGCCGAGCAGGTCATGCGCACTGTTCCCCCACAGCCCCGCTACCCCGGCCGGGTGGGAAGCAGTCCTCCCATGGCGTCCGGGACGGCGAAAACTATTGCCGGGGACATCTGTGTCGAATTGCTGTTTTATTGCGCTAAACCTCCACACGTTCTGATATTAAAGCGCCGTGGGCAGGCTTCACATGCGGCCCATTTGCCGGCCAGGTCGCAGTGCGGCCGGGCCAATATGTGGCACATGTCATCACTCGACTGACCGTGTCTCGTGCGGCGGCCGACCCAGTCGGCTCAGTCGGCCCAGTCGGCCGCAGTCGGCCCAGTCGGCTGGTGTCGCCGCTCGGCCGTTATTGAGCTGTGCCGCCGGCGTATCGTGTCGCCGCTGTTGGCGAAGTTGCGACTCAGTTGGGTCACTTTCGGCCCGGCCCGAGCGGCCCGGCCCGAGTGGCCCGGCGGGCCGCTCGGCGGGCCGCTCGGCGGGCCGCTCGGCGGGCCGCTCGGCGGGCCGCTCGGCGGGCCGCTCGGCGGGCCGCTCGGCGGGCCGCTCGGCGGGCCGCTCGGCGGGCCGCTTGGCGGGCCGCTCGGCGGGCCGCTTGGCGGGCCGCTCAGCGAGCTGCTCGGCGGACCGCTCGGCGGGCTGCTTGGCGGGCTGCTCGGCGAGCCGCTTGGCTGGCGGCTATGTAAATTCGACTGCTTCGCCGGCTTCCTCGGAGCCGGTCGGACTCGGTTCTGTCGGTCTCACCATTAATTTCGCCGCCAATTGGACTTTGATGATCAAGCGCCTCCCGGTGGAATTTGTCATTACCGGATAATTGATCCGCAAATCCATTAGCTCCGATAGTGCGGCATGTAAGGTAGCAAAACGCACGCACCGCCATGGGCCGCAAGTGCAATCCATGGACGTAATAGTTACTGTACTAGGCTATGCCACGTACACATCGCCATGGAATCAACTTCCTCAAACAGGTATGCCTGCGTGAAATGTATGTCAATGATGGCGTCGGTGAAGCTTTCGTTGGGGCAAATAGCAAACCTATCAATCATATTTGATTGCCTTCAAACAAATACAATAGCCCGGATAGTCGGGATATGTATATATATATATATATATATATATATATATATATATATATATATATATATATATATATATATATATAATGTATATATATGTACATATATTTATATATATACATATATATATATATATATATATATATATATATATATATATATATATATATATATATATATATATATATATATATATATATATATATATATAGCTGCATTGTAGCGCATTTGTAGCATTTGTCCACAGCGTGGTTATGATAGAAACTAAGAAAGCTTAATTATGCTCCTTGAACGCTGTGTTAGCTCCACATTTGGTGCACGTGTGTTGGACTCAGATGGCTTTTTAGAACCATAATTGACTGGCGATGTTTTGAAGGCCAGCCCAAAAGGCTCACATTGACTGTCCTTAGTCGGCAATGGGATTTGTATGCAAACTGTATGGTTCATTTGAGCAGTTGAAGTCAGACAAGTGTCTCATTTTGGAATATCGCTGCTCTAGGTGTTGGTAATCAATGGTTGCCTTTGTGAGAGGAGGTTACATGCATTACAACAACCATCCAAGAGCGCACCATTCACTCGCAGTTTCGGAGAAAATAGATGGAGCACGTGTCAGCCCACCTGTAGGTGCGCGACGCCGGCACGTACCGCACATGCTGCTCGGACACGTGTCCGACAGGTGGCGCGACACGTGCTGCAGTTTCGCGGCTCGACTCCGTGGGCTGCTGCGTGCTCGTCCTCCACAGACACTCCTGGGACGGACTGTAGACTGTAGACTATCCAGACTGTACGCGGGCACATTGCAGTCTGGATCCGTCAGCCGGTGGCCAGTTTCTCGTCCAGGCGGAACTCGCCGTCACTCAGGCTCGGACCCTCGTCAAGTGTCCCTCCAGGCGTCGCCGCTGCCACCCCTTGTCAAAGTCGGCGGGTCCTTGTTAGCAGTGGCGGACAGCGGTGATAAGCTGATCAGCCGGTAACAGGCTGGTCAGCCGGTGACAGACTGGTCAGCCGGTGACGAGCTGGTCAGCCGGTGACGGGCTGGTCAGCCGGTGACGGGCTGGTTAGACGGTGACGGTCTGGTCAAGCGGCCAAGCATGGTGTCCAGTAGCCGGACCACCGAGCTGCGCAGCTTCTCGCCCAAGGGGCCGATGGTGGAGCCCTTCCGACTACGACCGCCCCTACGCCAGGGAACACAGACGGGTGTCGCCGTCGAGAGCCGCAGTTACCCACAACAGCTGGATGGCTTCAAAAGCCGCCAGAGAGCTAGAAGGGTCCAAGCCGGAGATCACTCTCTACTAACCGACTCACAAATTCCCTTCTATCCAATAGAATGGAATGGCACAAACGCAATCACCTCAATTGCAAATGAGATTGGGAACAAAAGCGTTGCTTTTGATGTACCTGAGTTCCTACCAGAGACGCAGCCCAGACGCAGCCTCTCACAATGCAAGACCAAAACCTTCGATGCGGCATACCGTACCAGGGACCGACTGGTGTGGCCTAGGGCGGCCCTCGCTAGGGCTGGGCACCATACCAGGGACCGACTGGTGTGGCCTAGGGCGGCCCTCACCAGGGCTGGGCACCATACCACCACACTGGTGTCGCAGGCGGTCTCTGGCTCAGGCGAGACTCATTCCACCGTCAGTTGGCGAAGCGGCACTTTCTAGCCGTACTGCGACGTGGGGCAACGTTGTGGGCCGTCACTGACGGCGGTTGGAATGTCTGAGCCGGATCGAGGCGTGAAATCGCGCGACTGTTTGAATGTCCGGTCGCCGACTGGCGTGCTCTGGCCTCAGCCCACTTGTTGCCAACGATGACCAAAATGCCGACCTAACGATCTGTCCGCCGGTCACGATGGACCGTCCACCAGCCACAGTCTCCCAGTCAGCCCCGGCCCTCCCCCACCAGCCACAGTCTCCCAGTCAGCCCCGGCCGTCCCCCGCCAGCCACAGTCTCCCAGTCAGCCCCGGCCGTCCCCCGCCAGCCACAGTCCCCCAGTCAGCCCCGGCCGTCCCCCGCCAGCCACATTCCCCCCAGTCAACCCCGACCGTTCGCCGCCAGCCACAGTCTCCCAGTCAGACCCGGCCGTCCCCCGCCAGCCACATTCCCCCAGTCAGCCCCGGCCGTCCCCCGCCGCCAGCCACAGTCCCCCCAGTCAGGCCCCCCCGCCAGCCCAGTCCCCCAGCCCCGGCCGTCCCCCGCCAGCCACAGTCCCCCAGTCAGCCCCGGCCGTCCCCCGCCAGCCACAGTCCCCCAGTCAGCCCCGGCCGTCCCCCGCCAGCCACAGTCCCCCAGTCAGCCCCGCTCCCTCCCGCCCAGCCACAGTCCCCCAGTCAGCCCCGGCCGTCCCCGCCAGCCACAGTCCCCCAGTCAGCCCCGGCCGTCCCCCGCCAGCCACAGTCCCCAGTCACCCCGGCGTCCCCCGCCAGCTCCCCAGTCAGCCCTCCGCCGTCCCAGCCAAGTCCCCCAGTCAGCCCCGGCCGTCCCCCGCCAGCCACATTCCCCCAGTCAGCCAGAGTCCCCCAGTCAGACCCGGCCGTCCCCCCCCAGCCACAGTCCCCCAGTCACCCCCGGCCGTCCCCCATCCCCGCAGCCACAGTCCCCCAGTCGGCCCCGGCCATCCCCCGCCAGCCACAGTCCCCCAGTCAGCCCCGGCCGTCCCCCGCCAGCCACAGTCCCCCAGTCAGCCCCGGCCCTCCCCCGCCAGCCACAGTCCCCCAGTCAGCCCCGGCCGTCCCCCGCCAGCCACAGTCCCCCAGTCAGCCCCGGCCGTCCCCCACCAGTCCCCGGTGCCCCGTCAGCCAGAGTCCCCCAGTCAGTCCCGACCCTCCCCCGCCAGCCACAGTCCCCCAGTCAGCCCCGGCGTCCCCCCGCCCAGTCGCCGGCCGTCCCCCCAGCCACAGTCCCCAGTCACCCCGTCCCCGCCAGCCAAGTCCCCCAGTCAACCCCGGCCGTCCCCCCGCCAGCCACAGTCCCCCAGTCAGCCCCGGCCGTCCCCCCACCAGCCACAGTCTCCCAGTCAAGCCAATCCCCCAGCCCCCGGCCTCCCCGCCAGCCACAGTCTCCCCAGTCAGCCCCGGCCGTCCCCCCAGCAGCGCCCCCAGTCCCGCCAGCCACAGTCACCCCAGCAGCCCCCAGTCAGCCCCGGCCGTCCCCGCCAGCCAAGCCCCGGCCGTCCCCCACCAGCCGTTCCCCGTCAGCCCCGGCCGTCCCCCGCCAGCCACAGTCCCCCCAGTCAGCCCCGGCCGTCCCCCACCAGCCGCGGTGCCCCGTCAGCCCCGACCGTCCCCGCCAGCCACAGTCCCGCCAGTCAGCCCCGGCCGCGGTGCCCAGTCAGTCCAGGCGGTCCCCCAGTCAGCCCCCGCCGTCCCCCAGTCAGCCCCCGCCGTCCCCCAGTCAGCCCCGGCCGTCCCCCGCCAGCCGCGGTGCCCCGTCAGCCCCGGCCGTCCCCCGCCGGCCGCGGTGCCCCGTCAGCCCCGGCCGTCCCCCGCCGGCCGCGGTGCCCCGTCAGCCCCGGCCGTCCCCCGCCAGCCACAGTCCCCCAGTCAGCCCCGGCCGTCCCCCGCCGGCCGCGGTGCCCCGTCAGCCCCGGCCGTCCCCCGCCAGCCACAGTCCCCCAGTCAGCCCCGGCCGTCCCCCGCCGGCCGCGGTTGCCCGTCAGCCCCGACGTCTGGTATCGAGCGCGTGCGGCGGCGGCCGGCGCCGTCTGTTGTACGGACGGCGGCGCTGTCAAATTGGTCGGACCACCACCTGTTGAGTCTCGTGACCGGTCCCTGTGACGGGCCGAAACGCCAGGCTGCCGTCGGCCACGTGTCGGCCGCCCATCGACCACGTGCTGGCACAGTCTGGCCCCACGTTCACTCCATGAACCTAAGCATATATCTCATGCCTCCTCTAAAATGGCATCTCCTTGTATGAACTAGATGGATTACAACAAATTCCGATAAGCAATTATTTTGTTTGTATACTACTTCGTAGAACATAACTGCTCATGTGAACATGGATGTAAATATTCGTCAGGAATTACACCATTTGGCATTGGTTCAGCTTAAAATCATTTCGTAACCCACCGCTTTCCTTGCCAAGAATAGTTATTTTTCCCCAATGTGTATGGGCATGTTTTATGCATATTTGAAATGGACTGTTCGGTCCTCTTGTTATTGAATTTGTGGATGGTAGTTGGGAAGGAAATCGTGTTATCTGGGCGGCAGTTATATTTTTACAGCGCATTTATTTTTTAATTTGGGTATCGGTCTTGTGTATTCTTAATTTTCCGTTGACCGTCTTTGATTGTTATCCAAGTAGGCTTCCTCTGCATTCCACCACGGAACGCTATTGTACCTCCTGGATGCACACGACGTATTTCAGAAATAGAACTGCATTGCTAAAAAGCATTGACAATGAAAAATGAATCTGAAGTGCTTCTCGAGTGTACTACAATTTCCACCGAAATCGTTACCTGCGTTTCCGGTGACGTATTCACTCGTCGGTACTTCGAATTAGCGCATTTCACCTATGTCGAGTTGACTTGTCTCCAGGACGTAGCCCCTGGTACAATTCCAGGTCAGTATGGATCTGCATTTTCCATCGGCCCCGCGCCACGCTACCCCTGCACCAATCTAGCTGCTCCTTGCCATTATTGCCAACCGGACGCTCCTAAATCATCCATCCGAAATCGAACCCAATCATTGATTGCGCGGAACACGGACGGCAATAAGCGTTCCGAGTGAGGCTACGCTCGGTACGGGGCTTACGTTCGGGTTTATACGATGCGTGGCGTACATTCGACGGTAGCGTGCTGTACAGTAACCTGGTGTAGCACCGTGCGCATGAATTATCCGTACAACGGTCGTGCACGGCATGCTATCGAAAATAGACTGAATATCAAGAGCGATGTAGCCTAATTAATGTCCACTATGGCACAATAAAAGTCAGCGAGTTAATGCGCTGACGCACCTTAGTTTGATGTCCTTTCAATGCCATGGCCTTCTAGGCTACAGGTACACGGCCATTCCCCGGCAAGCTTCAGGTACGCTGTTGGCTAGTCCACAGCGGGCTACAGGTACGTTACTGGCTAGTTTACAGCAGGCTACAGGTACGTTACTGGCTAGTTTACAGCAGGCTACAGGTACGTTACTGGCTAGTTTACAGCAGGCTACAGGTACGTTACTGGCTAGTCCACGGCAAGCTTCAGGTACGCTGTTGACTAGTCCACAGCGGGCTACAGGTACGTTACTGGCTAGTTTACAGCAGGCTATAGGTACGTTACTGGCTAGTTTACAGCAGGCTACAGGTACGTTACTGGCTAGTTTACAGCAGGCTACAGGTACGTTACTGGCTAGTCCACGGCAAGCTTCAGGTACGCTGTTGACTAGTCCACAGCAGGCTACAGGTACGTTACTGGCTAGTTTACAGCAGGCTACAGGTACGTTACTGGCTAGTCCACGGCAAGCTTCAGGTACGCTGTTGACTAGTCCACAGCAGGCTACAGGTACGTTACTGGCTAGTTTACAGCAGGCTATAGGTACGTTACTGGCTAGTTTACAGCAGGCTACAGGTACGTTACTGGCTAGTCCACGGCAAGCTTCAGGTACGCTGTTGACTAGTCCACAGCAGGCTACAGGTACGTTACTGGCTAGTCCACAGCAGGCTACTGGTACGCTGTTGGCTAGTCCAGAGCAGGCTACAGGTACGTTACTGGCTAGTTTACAGCAGGCTACAGGTACGTTACTGGCTAGTTTACAGCAGGCTATAGGTACGTTACTGGCTAGTTTACAGCAGGCTACAGGTACGTTACTGGCTAGTCCACGGCAAGCTTCAGGTACGCTGTTGGCTAGTCCACAGCAGGCTACAGGTACGCTGTTGGCTAGTCCACAGCAGGCTACAGGTACGTTACTGGCTAGTTTACAGCACGCTACAGGTGGGTTAGCGGCTAATTTACAGCAGTTACAGGTACGTTTCCTGCCAGTCTACAGCAGGCTCGATATATTGTAGTGCAACAAATCTTACGCGTGGTATAACCAAACATCGGATGTTGCCTGAATTACAGGTTCCATAACGTCTGGGTTTGCAGCAAACAGCAAGATCCTTCTGCGATTCGGCATAGCTTCCGGAGTTGACTGGTAAATAAGTTTTCCCATTCCGTTTTTAGCTACATCAGTATACTTTTTAAGCTGTGTGATTTTAGACGATTTCGCCTTCGTCGCATGCATTTTCATTTTCCGTACGGTGTATGTTAAGAGGGAGGTTGTCAGATTTGTCAAACATTGTTGTCAATCTAAATACCTTCATTTGTGCTATGATGCTATGACTCTAAAAACCAATGCTGAGCATACGGAATAGCATTGAGATAAGAAATGGGGAACAGGGGTAGGAGCGTCGCCAGGATTTCACGCAGAAGCATAAATGTCTCTATTGTTTCTTATAGTCTTGCTTGACATGTTGACATCAGCCCATTTGCAGGCGTACGAACAAGGGAGCGGAGGGCAGGGATAATGACCCGAGGCGTCGCCATGATTTGGCGCCGGAGATCTACAGTCACGGCCACAAGGGGAGGTGGGAGAGGATGAGCTCGATTGTTAGGGAATCGTGACTGCTGCTGTTTCTGATGCACCGGTAACAGCAGCGACCATCATCACATCTGGCAAAGCTGCTCAGCATTGCGCGACCAGTTGCCATTGGCGACTGGCCCAAAACACTTCTCGGGCGGAACCCACTCAATTCAATATCGCGTGGGGGTTATAAATCAGGCATGGCAGTCCCGCAAACCCTTGTTCCACCTCCGCCCCCAGTTGGCGATGCCCTTTCTCTGTAGGCACCTGAACCCCTTCCAATTCCGCGACCCACTGGCGAAACAGTGACTAAATGTAGCCAGTAACTCTGATGGGAAGGACACTCCTTGGAGAAGGGGTCATTCTACATCTAGTGGCGCTCCAATGGCTGGATGATACGTTCCGCTGCTGTCACATTGTGGGTGGAGGGTGTATACTCTGAAAATCCAAGGGACGCCAATGTGCGTGAATGAGGCGCCTCTAGTATTGGAAGAGCGATGTTTGTTCATTGCTGCCGGGATATAGGATGGGAGAGAAACTTCGGCTATTGAAGGAGCGCCAAACTACCTGAAGGGAATGCCCGTGTCTCCAAAGGGCGAATTGTGTTGCAATTTGGTTGTGAGGGAGAAAGGAGTGCTCTGTGACAATCCAAAGGAACACCAAGCCACTCAAGTTAGACATCTTTAACTTTATCGGGGGGGGGGGGTGCACATGTCCCCGGTATCCCGCACGCTGAGAAGTATTTAGTTCGGTTTCTACTCAGCGTCTCAATCAAATTCACTCAACTTCAACAACAGCAATAAGTAACATGCAATGGAGACGAGCGAATTAGATAACACCATGCAGGAGCAGGAACACCTCAAGCCTTAGCCACAAGAGAAGCAACAGGTGGCGCCAAAGGAGCCCCGACCACTGGTCATGGGCTCGCTTCAACTGCCAGTTTGGTATTATTTTCTGGTATGGGAAGGCTATCATTTGAAGCACAACTTTTACTATTCGCTATAGGTACTCTTCTTTACCAATTAGTCCATTCGGTGATTATTAACTAAGAATGTCCGACTTTGGTATGTGGGTGTTTACGCGAACACATTTAATCATATTAACAATACCGAAAACTAGCAACAGCGTGCTGCAATGGATGTCTCCACTACATTCACACCCTTAAAATAATGGTATTTGGATGCATATTTAATGAATTCGTGATGGTAAATGGGGTATTCATGGAAATATAATGTATTCAGGGAAGTATATCCGCTGCATTTTGCATAAATTTCTTTTCACTAGTATAGTATAGTACATCACACCTTGCATGCCGACACGATGTCACAATGATGCTGCAAATTTAATTAGCCTCTCCCATTAGCTCGTGAGTTTTGTAAATGGGTGTCTAACGATACACGAAACAAACAAGCAGTAAATTGTGTATTCACTTAGGAACAGGCTGGTCAATAGTTCCGCAAAGACATCGTTCGCAGACGGTAGCTCGTATGTAAATACCACTCTAACGTTTTCCCGATGCCGTTATGTTAGCATTGATAGGCTGCAGTGAAGCATTAAGAGCTGAGAATTGGACAGTCGATTATATATTGGCACGCTCCTATTGCTGGCTGTCGTGAAGACAAGGCTTGTGCCGGCCCATGCACTACACCAGCTCCACTTTAGTCCACAGCCCAACGCCAAGAGCATATTACGGTCGGCAATATCCGGGCTACCGAACATTATGACATGACAACACAGGGAATTGTCTTAATTGGCTCTAGAAGCGGGCTATCGAAAATTAATTAACCAGCTAGGTGTGGCCAAGAATAGATTGATGCCTGGCTGGGACAGCAAGACACTGTCGTCGGGTGATAGAGGCTTGCTGGGAGAGGTACCGAAGGGTGGTTGCTGGTTAGACATGGTTCAATGATGTTCTTGATGGCCGACATGATCCTGCGGTATCGTCACATCGATCAACCGGTATCAGCGCATCCCATCGCGCCACATGCATGTTAAATCGCTTGGACTGGACCCGTGCAATTTCACGAAGCGTTTCTAGAATATGCCTAGACATGATACCTGTGGCTCGTCATGATGCTTATCCTTATATTTGCATTCAAATGATTTTAAAATATTTTATGTGAGCCCCACTTTAAGGTTAATAAACATTTAAGTGTCCACTCCTCCCGTATTCATCACTGGATCGTTGCTTTTGCTGTATGCTTCGAACATCAAGATGAATGTCACAGCAATCGATTTGTTTTCATGACCGGTGGGGGGGGGGGGGCGATGTGTGGCACGTGTTCAGCAACGTGGTTCTTCTGATGTAACTCTTTGTGGACCTTACGGTGACGAATTGATCGGATCATGCCAGGTCACTGAGCAGTTACGTCCTCTGTGAAGACACGCGGAAGGTTGTGTGTTGAAGTTGTGGCTTTGTCTGCTTTACGGCAGTTGATGTGCTCAGTCGACTAAGCTTTGGAGTGCTAAGACCATATCATTCCACCACTTACTTTCTCAATACAAACGAGGGTGTTGGCCTTGATCGGCCTCGGGTGTCTTTGGAAGTTCGAATTCAGCGACCAACCTTTATCCATGGGAGCTCCAAAGAAATTGTGTCAGCCTTTCTGAACCAGTGTGGTAGCCATACTCACAGTGTGCCCGACGGGTCTGATCTGATCTGACTTCCTATTTTTGCGTATTACTAGGTTAAATGAAATATTAACAGATTGACGCGACTCTCAGATATACTCTATAATTTGTGGCTGCACATGACGGATTTGTCGTCCAGTGCTGTTGAAGGTACCGATTTTTTTTTGTCGCCAAATTATGTTTTATATCTGACAATTTATTGAGGCTTCGCAATTGACTGATGAGAATATTCTGCTAATGTTCTGCTAATCTGATAATAATCTAGCTAGTTTTCCCCTCGGCTCTATTTTAGTTAATAGCGACAGGTGAGAGGATGGCGTCCACCACCCATTGCATGGATGAGCAAATCCGCTTGGTAGGTGAGTTGACGTCACAGCTGCGGGACGTGATGTGACATCACGTGACCGCGCCGTTCTCGGCAGTGACGTCATGTGACGTCATTTGGGCGTGGTGCCGAGGTAGGTGGCTGCCGACCGCGATAGGCTTGCTGTCGGTGCGGCAGGCCCGATGGATGGGTGCTGCCACCCCGCTGGAGCTTACAATGCAGCCTCCTTATCGGCGCTGAACAGCAGTGGCTTCCAGTCGCGGCGTAGAGGCGCGACTTCCGGTCTGTGGCTCTGTCTGTGCATCCCCCACCGCCACCCACCCCGATCCGGCTGCAAGCTATGCTGTATATTCACATGGCCTGAAACTTCGTTGTGGGCAGCGCGGTCCGTCGGCACGGCTCTCCCCCTCCCCCCACCCCGACTTGGCTGTGGACTGAGGTCCCTTCCGACTGTAACCCCCAGAGTCCGCCCCGACTGTAGCCCACACCCCTCCGCCCCGACTGTAGCCCACAGCCCTCCGCCCCGACTGTAGTCCACAGCCCTCCGCCCCAACTGTAGCCCACAGCCTCCGTCCCGACTGTAGCCCACAGCCTCCGTCCCGACTGTAGTCCAAGCCCTCCGCCCAGACTGTAGCCCACAGCCTCCGCCCCGACTGTAGCCCACAGCCTCCGCCCCGACTGTAGTCCACAGCCCTCCGCCCCGACTGTAGCCCACAGCCTCCGCCCCGACTGTAGCCCACAGCCCTCCGCCCCGACTGTAGCCCACAGCCTCCGCCCAGACTGTAGCCCACAGCCTCCGCCCCGACTGTAGCCCACAGCCCTCCGCCCCGACTGTAGCCCACAGCCTCCGCCCCGACTGTAGCCCACAGCCTCCGCCCCGACTGTAGACCGCGGAGTCTCTCCACGTACCATTCTGCCCAAAATAGGCTACACTGAAGGTGGCAAATGCAAGGACGAAGAGGTCGGTCGATAGGCCTGGTCAGGATCGGTGGGCTTTTTGACTGGCCTTCTCGATATATGCCGGTCTTCAACCTGTCTGTCAGTTCAGTAATATATGTATGTATATATATAGTGAGCAACGTAAACTTCTCAAATCACCTCATGAGGATAAACATCATGCTGCTCATGAGGTCAGTTTAGCATTCCATCAAATAATTTTTATGCACTGAACAATTTGATCACCAGTCCTTAAATATTTCCCTTCTTCAATCTTCACATGACAACCTCTACAACCAATATTCCATGGTCGGTTTAATCGGTCTACAACCGGTGGTTGCTCCGTTTTAGTTTTCATGCACGATAGAAGATATTTAGCACTCTTCTATCGTGTTCTTCGTTTCTTCTAGCCCATTGAATGCAGCAGGGACAGGGCACGCACATGCCCAGCAATTTTGTACTGATCATGTTATGTACGATGATGCTACAGTATTATTGTACATAATGAATTTGATATATTATTGGCCAATAATGTACCAGCTTTTTCTCAGTATAGACTTAAATGAATGAAATCTATTGAAGTTCTGGTCGACACTCGTCCGGCTGAACACGAGGGGGACGATTTTTAGCTTCTGGATATTCTGACGCTGGATATTCTGACGCTGACCTTTGGCTACTTTAATTGTTTTCACGATTTATCATCAATGCATCACCAATGGTAGATGGCATCTCACGTTTCTATCTTAATATGTGATGTCAATTAGCACTTACTCTCATGTCATGAGATGAAGGTCAGTGGAGATAATTCCACGAAATCGAGCGCATTTTAACATAAGTATGCTTAAGAAAAGATACGTACTCGAGCCATACCTAAATACTTTCAATTCATACACAAACATCAATGTACCATAGCAAAACTGTCCATAATATTCACCATGTATGATTGCAGTGTGTCACCACCTGACTGTAGATTCCTGTAGCTGTTGTTATGTTTCCTTCATTTCATCCACCCTTGTGCAATACGTTGTTGCAATATACAGTGTTGTACGTCCCATGCGTTGTTGTGATATGCAGTCAGTGGGCATTAAAATGGTATTTTCTTCGTGTTCGTTGCTGTACATGGTAATCATTAATGGTTGCATGGTGCATTTTCAAGCCAGGCAGTTTGTAGTCACAACAAAATTTACCTTATTTTGAAAGAGGCAGGATTGAAATGAACTCGAAGCAACCAGCTATCGTAAGGCAGACCATTTAGGTTTATTGTTTTCATAGTTGGTTACAATGGCTTTTCAAGGCTGAAGACTACCACCCAATGGATATCTGAATCTAGTAGTGCTATCATGCAATTGCACTGGGTAACATTTTTTTATGTTGCATGCAGTTGTTTTCAACTGATTCCTTTTTTCAACGCTAATTCCGAATCTGAAATTTGTTTTCCTCTGCGTACTCTAGTTTTCATGCAATTTGAAACTAGTGATTTTCGCAAAAATGAACACGGATTGCTATGTACACTAGGGATAGCTTGAGAACTACGCTTAGCTTTACCCTATCCTAACCTACCTATCCTAGCCTAACCTAAACTTACACTAATTATGCCAATTTTGTGCCAACCTAAATTTTCTTCATCTTTATTGTTAATTTTGGATTCCAGATATTTATTTAATTTACAACAATAGTGACACCTCGTTTTCATTGTTTCAAATCTGATTATGACTTCTTGAAGTAAACCAAGTAGACATAAATGTGTAAAGAATCCTCATGTATGCTAGTGTATTTGTTTATGGTCGCACGTTACGTGTGCATGTATGTACGCTCTATGCATGCATTGTCATGCATGTTACGGAAAGGTATGCCTCTTGGAGTTTCCATTGTTGGCGAGAACCCAGAGACCATGGAACTGAATACTATTTTTGCCTGGTCAACACGAAGGGTGTCGGCAAGAGAAACTGGAAGAAGATATTCCGGTTTTTCGACTTATTCCGCACTCTGATGAACTCCCGGTTTCAGTGTTTAATGGTTCTGTCACATCTCAAGATGAAGGCTGTGAACATGATCAGGAAGATGACGATGGTTGTGATAACGAGCTTTAAGAAATGTTTCAGAATCCAAAGCGTCCTCGTCTGATATGAAGCAGTCACCAGCCCTTCAGCAGGTTAGCCAACCAGAATTGAATGACTTCGTGCTGATTCCATGAAGACCTCAGGGCAATGGAAGAGGGCTGTCGGTGATAAACGGGGAGAGCGCTTCTGTCAGGACCTCAGGACAATGGAAGAGGGCTATCGAGGGCGATGGGACAAACACATGATGGGAGATTATTGCTGGAGCATCAAACGAGATTGCCGAGAGGTTGTCCACAAACGCAAAAATAAGCACTTATTCTTGCCTGAATAGGACTTGTTTGAACTGTATATCAATTGTTCTGAATCACGTATATCATGCTACGTCAAAACATATATGCTGATGCAAATATATGTATATGCAAATGTGTTTGCCTTTTTGAAAACTTTAATGCATATTGCGATGCACCTATGCGAAAAAATGAAAATGTTGAGTAGCAAAAAATAAATAGAGAGCTTGCAGATAAAAACTAACTTCAGATTTGAATTCAGCACACTGAAATTAGGTAAGAACATGTGCTGGTACCTGTTTCATATATAATTTGTTTGCCACGATTCCCGCCTTACAGTTGGCTAAGCGGGCGCCATCTTGGGCTCTCGGCTGACGGTGGTGACCTGTGAGGGTGTGCAGAACGGAGGTCCGTATGTCTTGTTATATTACCCGTGTAATATACCGTGCATAGACTGCAAGACCGTGTGTTCTAGTGGCGAATACGTTCAGGACACGAAGAAACACAACAATATCAATGCAAAATACACTTTGTTCCCCAGTGTTATTATATGCATGGCGCATCTCATATATAATTTTTGTATATATTGCATGTTATAGATCATCGAAGACTGAACAAATGATCGTTCGATGCCGATATTATTGCTGATTTCTTGAATACTAGTCTAGGGATAACACGTAACGGTAATGTCTATATGGTCCAATAATTATTTTGTAACCATCGTGCTGTTCCTATGGATACCCACCGATACAAAAAGGAAATCCTGATAAGATGTATATTTTCGGTCCATGTTCTGGGACTGAACATGGGCATGTGACCGCGAGCCACTCAGGTGGCAATTAGAAGTAGGAATATTCCCCGCTGTTTTGATGGGACAAAATTAATACTCAACTACGCGTATGAACGGCATGACCAATTAGAAAAGAAAATCAACCTAGCCCAAATGCCACAAGCGTTATGCTGTGGTGAGTCTTATTTGCGCAAAAAGTAGATTAAAGTCATTGTTGATTGTTTCTCTCCAGTAAGTGTCAATGTATGTTTAATCGTGTGTTAAAAATGTAGAATCTTTCACAAGATTCGATCTAGCGCGAAATAAACATCTATGTGGCAGAATTCGCTATAATCAAACTCGTTAAGACGTTTATGTCGGAGACGGGCGAGAATTCGGCCAGAATTTGTATAATAGGGATGGGGCGATACGATTGCTCTCAATGCCCTCGCGAGCCGAGAAATGGTAGGGATAATTATTTTGGAAAATGCAAGCGCACGAGCCCGAATAAATGTTTTGTTTGTCACAGTTGCACTAAAACCGAAACCGAATGCAGAAGGGAGATATTTCTTCGCACACCAGGCTTTCTCGAGAGCCATTTCTCCTCTTAATAGAACTAGCTCCCAGTCGATGGCCATGGTATAGCACGACCTTATAGGTATTAAGACAGTGCAAAAATAAGTTCGCATGTTTCCCGTAGTTCAGTCGTTCAAGGTAAGAAAGTGCGCATGTTTCACGCCGATCAGACTGAAATGTGTACTTATCAAAATTTATCAAAATTTGATGGAACAAAGGTTGACTAATCTTGCCCTCCATGCAACAACACACATATCCACGCCTTTCCCAACTATCTATTTTAGAAACAGGCGTTATTCGTCTACCTCAGATGGCCATACATGGGGCACAGGTTGTTGCGGACGCCGTGTTCATCCGCTGGTAGTGGTCTGTATGTGTGAGTGGGTGGGTGGGTGGCGCCCTGCAGCATGGGGTAGAGCGGCCAAGGGGCCTTAAGAAAAGGGTATAGAAAGGCGAGCGAGATATAAGTAAGCGGGAATAACGTGTGAAAGGAAATTACGTGAAAAACACTAAGAAAAGGAACAAATAACTGCAATGTGAGAGGTCGGAAAGATATATGCTGGGAGAATGCAAAGAAATAATCGAGGTAACCTAAATATAAGTGGAAGTATTTAAAAAAAGGTCGTAGGTTAGAGCTCTCCAATTCAAGGGAGACAAGGGAACTCTCCAATTCATGGAAGCAAGGATCTAGCTAAGAGCACTCCAATTCAAGAGTGAAGGAATCGTCAAATTCAAGAGAGCATGGGCCTAGTCAAGAGCACTCTAATTCAAGAATGCTAAAGGAGGCCCTCCAATTCAAGAGCGCAGTGGCATCAGGAAATGAAGTACGAAAAGCTTGGAAAGAAAGCTGGAAAACAGTGTCAGACACGGTGACTCAGCCGTGACAAGCAGTGCTGCGCGTGGTTCATCAATTCACTTCCACCGGTCACTCACTGTATCACTCATCACTCCAACACTCGCTCAAAGCACTCATTTCTATATTGGCGACAGTGAGACGGCAGAGGTGTAATGCACCTGACGAGGACGACAGAAGAAGAGAGAGAAGGGGTGTTCACGCTCCGCTTATATATGATATATGGTACAATGTCATCGTGGCGAAATGTTCTTCGTGGAGTCCCCCAGGGGTCAGTACTGGGGCCATTTCTGTTCATTGTATTTGTAAATAACATTGGAAATGGCCTAAGCTGTAATATTTAAAAATTCGCGGATGATTTGAGTCTTTAGGGTGATAACAAGTCACAATGAGCATATCTCGCTGCAGAAAGACTTAGACGAACTTGTGAAGTGGTCCGAAGAATGGCAAATTAAATTAAATTTCGATAAGTGCAAAATCATGCATGTAAGTAAGCAGCATATGAAGGATCCATACTTGATGGGTGGCCAAGTACAATCAGTGACTCAACAGGAGAAGGATTTAGGTGTTATTCTAAACACACAATTTGGGGCATCAGAACAGACCACGGAAGCCAGTAAGAAGCCACTGAGAATGCTTGGGGCAATAAATAGGAATGTATCATACAGAAGTCAGGAATTCATCAGGAAGCTTTACTGTGCATATATCAGGCCACATTTGGAATACTGCATCCAAGCTTGGTCTCCTAGTTATGAAAAAGATTGTTGGCTTTTAGAGAGAGAGTACAAAAGTGGGCTACAAAAATATTTAATGGTGTAAGCAACCTAACATATGAGGAAAGATTGAAGAAATTGAATATGTTTTCACTTAGATATAGAACGCTGAGAGGAGATCACATCGAGGTCTTTACATTTGTCCATGGTCTGGGGAAGGAATACCTTGGGGAAATGTTTTAATTTAACATAAATGATGCAGTTAGAGGTCATCAATTCAAAATTGAAGTTAACCACAGCAGGACAAGGTTAAGACAGTCTTTCTTCACCAACAGGGTAGAAGAACACTGGAACCAGCTGCCAGAAGCCATTGTCAGTAGCAGCACATTGGCATCTTTAAAAACAGCATAGACAATCATAAGAATAGAGTGCTTGCTTTTCAGTATTCCAGGGAGGGCTGATCAACGGATTTGGTGGGCAACTGGTTGAGTGTACAGAGTGCAGCCAAGAAGGGCCCTTGTGGCTTATAGTTGCACTAATATTTTATGTTTTTATGTCTTTATGTCTGTATGAAGGTAAGGGCCAGCTGAGACAAGGAGAGAAAGGAGTCAACGGTCACATAAACATCCCGCACCTGCGTCGCGGCCGGCGTTCTGCAAATACGCGGAGCAAGTACGAGCGTGGCGACCGGACCGCCCCGCCGGTCAGGCAAACACGTCGTCGCTGGACAAGCGACGTCCAGCCCGATGTCGTGGCTGCCCACGAACGGCAGACTACAGCGCGACATGCAGTGTCTGTCGGCAACACAGGTGTCTTCGGTTTCTCTGACATGGTCATATGCAACCTATGAGAGCTCGAAGCATGGCATATGACACTTGTATCACGTTCCGGGTCAATTCTGACAAGGTTGTCCTTGCCCTTGTGTTCCTGGCGTCATTATGTTCGATGGTGACATGCATGCATATGTATTTACCTAACAGATGCCTAACGTATCCTCTAGATGGTACGTGTACTTTCAGCTGGTCAGTGGGAGTTGTTCGGGCGCGACAGCCGAAACTCAAGGCGGGGTAGTTAACAGATAGACTGCGCACAAAATAGTGCTTATACATTGGCAGTTCTACGCAGGGCATATAGCTTACATGCCACAGACACTCTAAGTGTACCTCCGCTCGTAGATGTTCAGCTCGCGGGCCATACATCTGCATTCACAACTCCGTCCTGGGTACTGTACTTCAACGCCACATACACTTGTTGCGAATCTGCTTCAATGCAGTTCACTGGTGAATTAGCGAGTCTTTCGCAGACATGAAAGGCTACCGAGTTCGTCGCTATCAGTCGGTCTTGCATTTGAAACATGTGCTCTGTTGCTAGATTGTCTAATTGGCATCCTGCACTTTTCAGATGAACCGTCCGATTCAAGTGAAGCCGGCAGACAGCGAAAGCAGAGGAGGTAAGTGAATCTCTCTGGCCGTCATCTTTGTGCTGCGAACTGCGTTGATGCGATTGAAAAAAAGATACCAGTATTAGTACCAGTGCCAGTATCGGCGGTACACTTGGCTGCAGCACGCTGTATGTAATTTGGATAGCTGTGGAGAGAGAGAGAGAGAGAGAGAGAGAGAGAGAGAGAGAGAGAGAGAGAGAGAGAGAGAGAGAGAGAGAGAGAGAGAGAGAGAGAGAGAGAGAGAGAGAGAGAGAGAGAGATAGAGAGATGAGGGGGAGAGAGGGAGAGGGAGAGATAGAAAGAGACAGAGAAAGAGACTCAGAAAGAGAGAGAAAGAGACAGGGGACAGGGAGAGGCAGGGGCAGATGAAAAGGCAAGAAGAGGGAGAGGGAGAGAGATAGAAAGAGACAGAGAAAGAGACAGAGAAAGAGGGGGAGAGGGAGAGGCAGGGGCAGAGGAAGAGTCAGGGAGAAATGGAGAGGGAGAGGGAGAGAGAGGAAGAGTTGAAGGTTGCACGTAGGTGAGAAGGTGGCAACGAAAGTGGCCCTCCGAAATCCATTGTCCATGAACTACATTTAGCCACCTTCGCCGGGGCTGATGTTGCTGCCCCTAGAGCATTTCCAAACGGAGATAGCCGGCAATAGTGCAAAGACGTCCAGCGATTGGCACGTCACCAGGTTGCAATTTATATCCGATTTCCACTTGTCCAGGGTACTGTGACCACTACCGGATCACTTTATGCTTATGTTTCCCTCCAAATGTTAGTTATTACCATTACCTCTATAGCAGCAGTAGTAGTGCACAGAATATGTTCATTATAGTTTTGCTAAATGTCCTGGAACACTAATCATGTGTGTTGTGCTATATTTCGACTTAGAGGTAGCTGGTTAGGTCAGGTTGAAGTCTGATGCAATTTTGGGACCTTTTCTAAATAGTGCCTGGGGACGCCATTTTGTAGTGGCCAGGGGCAAAACTGGAGCCCGGCTCAGCTTTGCGTGCACTTTAGCCATATACTTATTCTTGCATCTGCTTAGGTCATCGGATAACAACCTATGCCGTTAACATATGACAAACTTGGAAAGATAAATGGCAGTTATTTTAGTTGTCTGCACCTTATCACATCCGTCATTGATGATCTGGGGGTGGGGCAGCATGCTAGAGTAAATGTCCATAATTCGATAATTTTGGGGAAGTCGTTTCGCTATTTGCCTCTGATTACGTTACAGAATAGGAACTTGGCGCACTATCATCATTTTGTGAAACCACAAGGTAGGAAAAGAATGCATCACGTCGAATCGCTATATCACCCGTGTTTCGATGATTTGAGGGAGCATTGACCTACAAATTATGATAGGTTCACGAGTCCCCCGATGGTGGCCTGGGTCATCATTGCCCATGGTCATCGCCAGTGGCCGGGACCAATAGGTGTGCTGGGTTCCGCCCTTTCCGAATTGGAGGCATAATGGTCGAAATGACCTCTCTCTCTCTCTCTCTCTTTCTCCCTCCCTACGTCTCTTCCTTCTTCGACCTGATACTGACACCAGGAGTTATTCATACACGTCGATTCAATGGTCAGCCAAACGGCGTATTAAACAAAAATCCAGTCAGGGGCCGAGAGGAAACTAAGGCATCACAGGAGGTATGCCAGTTGTGCCGGTTCCACATAGGAGGTATGCCAGATCGCAGGATCTGGTCGCCGAATGATCACACTACAGAAGTGATGATCTCAGGAGGAGCTTTAGCCTTGAATAGGACGCGTATCGCACCACCACAGCATGATAACCGAGTCTTCCACGCGCCCTCAGCGTCCACGTCCTGGGTAGCGGGCGCACTATTGGCCAAAGCCGTGGATTCTATCATCGCCGGGGGAGAGCACGACACTGGACAGCATGTTAGCTGGGTGGACAAATTTCCCAGCCAGTCGGACCAGCTGACCACCAAAACGGTCGAGTTTAACGACCCAGGTAACATTTGAAAATGCTAAGAAATATGGATGATATGTGTCCGAGACGGTCCGTCGCCTATCTCGCCAGTGCAGGCTCTATCTCGCCAGTGCAGGCTTACCGGGCAGCTGTGTCCATTTGGAATGTAGACTCCCTCCTAGACGATCTGAGCACCTCTGTTATTAACATGCGGGTCATCATTGGCTACATATGCTGCTTTCCCGACAAGATAGGTGTACACATGTGCAGTTGGGTGCTTTGAGAATACAGGCGCCGTCCTGGGCCAGCTGGTGCTGCGTCCGCAGTTGGACACAGTTTCGCAGTTATGCGCTGTTCGGGCCAGCGTGTGCCTTCGCTGAAAATGAAGGCGCTGTTTCGGATAATTAGTATTCCTGGTGCAAATTTAGAAGACCTCTTGGGAAATTATAGCGTTACTCTTGACAGTACTCATTCCGGCACCCTTCTGGTCGTCACGCTTTAGAACGTACGCGTCCCCATGGGCCAGGCGAACGCCTGAAATTGTTTGCGCCCTTTTCGCAATATGGTACCATAACCGGCCGCGCATGACCAACATGGCCATTGGGGCAGTTGGGCGCGCTCTTGAAGGTGGAGTCGCTCCTGTTAGCTAGTTGGGTGCAATATTTGCCAATATATGCACCATGCTGTGAAATATGCGCCAACACGAAATATCTTATTACTTTGGCCAATATAAAAACGCGTCATAAAAAGCCTGGATATAAAACGTTACGACTGGATGAACAAGCACCCGGCTCTCGCCCCAGCTAATGTGCAAATCGAGTTTTATGGTGTTTTTGTTCGTTTTTAGGTCCATGCCGCTGTGAACGTATTCGTTGCACGAAATATGTAAATGATATGAAACGATAACTCAAAAATGACATGCTGTCTGTCAACTCGATGCAGCTTTGTCAGATCATTACCTCCAAGCATGTCACTTGTTCAGATCATGAAAACCACTGCAAAATGTGTATTCACGAAAAAAGCAGAGCAATTATTTATCAATTATGACTTCAGGGAACAAACCTGCATGATCCTAAGCCATGCTAGTGAAGTCAAATAAAACTTATGGTAGGAATTCCCCGGCAGACGCAGAAACAGGTCAATGAATCTTAAGGCAAGTGGGCTTTTGTCCAATGGGCTGGGCGTCATTTCCCCGAAAGGGGAGGATCTCGCGCAATTAAAAATAATAAATAGATTGAACTCAGACTTCACCTGGATGCCAATTTTTTGGCGAGATTATGTCGGCTGATGAGGGAGGAGAGCGTGCAGTCGACCGTTCCTTGAAGAACTCCGTTCTGGGTAAACATACCCTTGATTGACACTCTCTGGTTCCCATCCCTTGTTTAAATAGCTTTCCACCGAGGAGACAATGGCGACTAAATATGCTGAAAATGACGAAGTGTGTAGGCACTGGCATATTTATCACCAAAATTATTATATTTTCGGATGACTGGTGACATTTTCCTCTCCAGTTAGCATGTCAACACAGACTCCGCGGGGCTCCGCCACTGGGACCACGTGCTCTGTGTGAAGTGGTCGCAAGATCAGCTCCAGATACTGTAAGCAAGGGCACGTTTGGTGAATTTCTGCCCGTGATGCCGAGAAGTCGGTGCTTCGCATCAGGACAATAATTGCCTTTCGATCACGAGATGTACTAATAAAATGACCAGTATGATTGTAGTATGAACGTGAAAGTATGAACCTATATGTTCTAACCATACCTACATCGTCCAATTGTCGGAATACACAGGTTACATATTTTTTCGTTCAAGAACCATGGTATCTAGGAGAACGAACACTTTTAGTGAGTTCCCATGGGGTGTGATGGTCCTTCACCTGTTCGAACAAGGGAAGGGGACACAGCACTCATGCACCCCAACGTCTCATACGTTCCGCCTCCTGTGCACCACTACCACTATATCTAAACGCACCTTTATGCACCTCCAAGAAGGGGTGTCACTAAAGCAAACTATAGCGATGCAAAACACACAGCTTAGCCGAGCCACGATGGTCAACAATACCACCATATTGTCCAAATATATCACTGCAACCAAGCTGAAAGCCCTAGAAAGAGTTGATCGGCGAGAATGATCCGATGATTAGTTGGAAGGCAGATGAACAAGAGGAGCACGCTATCTCTTGTGGTGTACTGTCACTCTTAGAAAGATAATTTCTGGTTGTATATATCGCAATATATGGCGAAATAAATTACCTATTTTGAAGCTTGAATTGTATTTTTAAGTGATAGAGCTGTAAATTTGGTATTGTCAGTCGAAGCTCAAATGTGAATAAGCACAGAAGTGTTTGTGTTCTCTCCATTTTATTCACAAGCCCAGTCCAGCTGGGATAAGCTGTCCTACTCTAGAATCCTATGCATGATTAGAACCCGCGAAGTCCAAATCAGGCACCTAAAGGTGACTACCCTTGTTCATGTGACTCAACTACACCTGGGCTGATCTGGCCCGTAACCATGCGATTCGTACCTCCAAGGTACCAACCTTGACCATAAATGTTTGTGCTCAGTTTTCTAGGCACGTCCTTCTTCTCCTCCTCCACCTCCCCCGACTGCGGGGCAGGGCGGTCAATCTCTTCAACACTCGGTCAGATCCAGAAGCCCTCCACAGTAGTGCAAACTTGAATTGCCTAACCTAACCTAACCTAACCTAACCTAACCTAACCTAACCTAACCTAACCTAACCTAACCTAACCTAACCTAACCTAACCTAACCTAACCTAACCTAACCTAACCTAACCTAACCTAACCTAACCTAACCTAACCTAACCTAACCTAACCTAACCTAACCTAACCTAACCTAACCTAACCTAACCTAAGCTAACCTAACCTAACCTAACCTAACCTAACCAAACGGGGTTGAGAGGGCCACATCGTCATATGTTACATTTATTCATGTGCAGGGTAGGATATTTAATCAGTTGAAGATGAAACCGAATGAGAATTTTACCTTCAGATAGTAACAACCGCAATGGTTCTGGAAGTACCCATCAAGCTAATGGATTTATTTTTGCATCCCTTGCAATTTGTTACGCCTTTGCACAAACTACCTCAGCTGGTGACAGACTTGGGGCGCTTTATCTTCCACTCAAGGAGACACGAAAGCGTCTCTAATCCGCTCTATGGGCCTCTCTTGTCTTTGGCTTGAATAAGTCATCGCAGGTGGGACTAACTGGTCACCAGTTCCTCCTGGAACTCCAGTCTCTTCACTCGAAATTGTCTTCCTATTGGAACATCGGCTTGCAACGAGCTTATGCTATTACATCGAATCGCTATGTTAAACTCCACCGGAGGAAATCCTAGGTCTACTGGGAGCCTAATTTATAAATAGATAACTCCTATCTGGGAGGAAAATTAAAACAGCTAACGACAGGATCGATGCGAGTTGAACTGAGTGCTCGCTGCAGCAAACAGGTGCATGTATACCTGCGTCTTGCGGCATGCCTCCTATCAATGTCACTCACACGTTGAGTGCTCGCTGCAGCACACAGGTGCAGGTACACCTGGGTCTTGCGGCATGCCTCCTATCAATGTCACTCACACGTTGAGTGCTCGCTGCAGCACACAGGTGCAGGTACACCTGGGTCTTGCGGCATGTCTTCTATCAATGTCACTCACACGTTGAGTGATCGCTGCAACACGCAGGTGCAGGTACACCTGTGTCTTGCGGTATGTTTTCTATCAATGACACTCACACGCAGGCAATAAGTGTGACGGGCTGATAACGAGCGAGGTTGGAACCGGATCGAGTCTAACCCAGCTGTCTAACTATGTATATACCAGAATAGAAGATAATTAAGGCCGGTCGCCCTTGCCAACTGGCAGGTTTGTAAGAGCAATCCACCTTGCCTGATGCTCCTTTTTACTAGTATGCATCCACAATTTCGTCTGAATTGACCAAGGTGAAGGCAGCCCATTAGTTGAGCTGAGCATCTGGCATGCCAGAGGAGCGGGGATAGATTCCCCATGGCGCACATCGCTTCGTGCCAAGGTGGGATGGGATAGGAACAATGTACACCATATGCGTCATGGAGCCGGATTTTGTCCAGACGCCATCAATCTGGGCGCAAGAACATTTATTTTCAATGCGATTATACCGAAATTGGAGGAGCTGTTTCTCAAATCTGGTTTCTCTATCGACTCTGAAGCATGCATCTCACATTTGAATGTTCTGAGCTGCATGGTTGAAATAAAGTGCAATCATTTTTGAAATGCCCACACTTCCGCACGGAATTGGCTGCAATAAAGTGACAGCCCTCTGCGGACTGCTGAGTGAGTGTAGATGCGGTTGATCCACAAATCATTTTCTTGTCGCAATGGCATCTCGCCCGATACTGTGTTTGCAGCATGTGAAGCTGCTCCTTGCTGCCGCTAAGTCTTAATCCAGCGTTCTTAATGTCGTCTATTAAGGTATATGTCGTCTTGAGGCTACCAAAGTATGTATAGAATATTCTTAGGTGCTGGAAAGTCAAGCTTTGGGTCCAGGCGAAATGTTCGACCTCACAAAACGGATCGTTGCCATTAAACTCCCTGAGTTCATAACCCCAATGATGTGCTGATCATGAAGACCAATCAGCCATCGCTTTACCTTTGGTGCCTCAGACTGTAGATTTTGCTCATACTTTGTACGCTTCGGAAAAAAATAAAGAGCTCCAGAGTCTTCAAATCACAGCTTCATAGCCAGCAATGGCATCGCCACGAATTTTTACGAGGTGGAGTCCAATCCACCGTAACCAATTCATGATACATCAAGAAGGCTTGAACCTCCAAGGTACGGCGGATGGTACATTGTGGGAACTTGATGCATCTGATCCCCACGGAAAGGTGACACAGTGTGGGAATGCTGAAATCCATCTCTCCCCGAGTTTTTCATCGAGAGGCGCCCCTCTGAGAGAAAAAAGCGCCCCTTAGAAGGAAAGGTGCCCCTCCGGGAAGGCCCTAGTGCACCCTCATTGATCTTTTTTAGCCAGATGCGCCCTCCAATAGCAAAAGGGGTGTCCCTCCAGAAGGCTGGGGTGCACTCCCCCCCCCGAGTTTTTTTTTTGTCAGCTAGTAGTGCGACTCTGAGCAAAGGCGCCGTTCCAGGTACTTTCGAAGTCGCGTCCCTCCTGACATGTGCCCCGATGAAAATGCATGGACCCGCGACTGATCCAAGAGAGTGGAAACTCTTGGAATAGGGTTGGGGAAAAGAATAGGTTATATTCTCGCCAATTAAATATGTTAGTTAAGTAACAGTTTATATTACGTATATCAATATTTTAGGCCTGAATTGAACGAGTCTGAAATGATCGCATTTGCTAAGCCGGCATGTATTCAAAGTGCAGGATACATGTCAAACATAGTTATTTAATGTTCTTCCCACACAGTGCATGGCAAGCTAGCTGCTGCTCTTCATGTCAGAGCCCATACATCAAATTATTTACATTTGTAATTGATTCCAGTTGGCCTCTTGCTCATTCCTGTCATAATCTGTTGCTAGAGGTCATTTATTCATATTGAGTTATACAAATTGAGAGCATGCTGTTAGTGAACAGGCAATAACTTCCAGAGTTTACATTTTGGGAGTGGAAAAGCTTTTGGTCTGCAGGAGACCGGTGTTCAGTGTAACAATAATGTAAAAGTGACAGATGTTCATACAGCGGCAGCGGCTATTTGTCACCATATTTTTTAGATGAAAAGATTCCTAGCAAAGAAATATTTAACGAAAATGCGGCATCCTCATTCTGTGACGCTGGTGGTCGCAGAGTCGACTGATTTCAGTGGCCGCAGCCCATCCAGTTCAGCCAGATTTGACAACTTTGTTGGCAAGCGATGCCAAGATGTGCTCATGTGACATAACGTAGGAATTTTCGGAACTGGTTTTGCTGTTCGCGATGTTTTTAGTAAATATAATTGGTGATGACGATGATCACATGACTTTCAATATGCATTTTAACTTTTCAAGGTCGCTGACCTCGGTTTACTTCAAGGGACCTTGAGTTAACTTTTGGGGATCTTGGATCATTGTGGTGTATTTTTGTCGCTGAATTCGAATTCAGCATCCATGTTAAGCCATGATCACGAATAATTTTGGCATTTGCCATTGTGCATGGATGCACGGATGTTGCCATACCTCACCCCACCTGACCCGTGACATGTACATCAAAATTGGATCACGTACTATGTCAATCGACCCACAATGCACTAGAGAATACAAATGTATTGATTAATGCTCACTTCGTTGATATTAGGCATATCAGTATTCAACATGATCGTACAAAGTTGACATTGATGAATTACAGTGTTTGAGTCACTGCAGCGCCTTCCACCGCCTTGGCAGGATCGTCCATCACTGTCGCAACAATCGGAGTGGTTTAGTTAACAATTCCATAATCATAGCTTCCATATCACTGCGGAAATAAATGTAAGCAACTATGCTTAAAGCTATCCACACACACGCTTCCACCAGATTCCATTGCGGCCCACGTGTGTTGGAACATGGCCTTCTAACGCACGTATTTTTATCGGGTAGGGATCAAAATGTGGATACACAGCATACAAGACTTTCACCTCTGTACGTGGCCTTTCAGGTCATCTTTTGACCTCTGTATCCATTTACGTAAATTGTTCCATACAAACATAAAACCAACGGGGAAAGCTTCCCCAAGCATGTATGCCTTGTGTAACAGGAAGCTGTCAAGAGCCAACTGGGCTCTTTCTGGTCGAACATCGCCGCAGGCCCGCTCGGGTCACTTGGCCCTCATTGGCTGCCAGCTGGACCGAGTTTCAATCTACTAAATTAGATAAGCGTCGGATTTGCTGCTGGCGTCTAGCCCGGAGAGCCCTGCGCGGCCAGGGACCCACTAATAAAAACAAGAGAGCACGGCACACGCTGCCCACACACAACTCAATTTGTTGCCGGCGTAGATCGTAAAAACAAGTTTGCTTGCCACTGACCAAATGCAACGCCTGCTGGCCGGCTCCAAGAGCTCATGCCAGACTGGCCACAATGCGAAAGGCTGTTCTTGGCTGAGTCTCACCGTGGCGAACCTCGCACGGATTGGCCAAGGTGTGGGATGCCGTCGTTTGCTGACAGTGCGGGGGATATCATTTATGCTGAGTGCGGAAGGAACGGTACGTCTGACCACTTCATTAGAGGCCACATACTGTCCGCTGTGTCAAGCACAGCGTGAGAAAACGTTTGGGTGTCTACAGCATGATATACTGCTCGGTGCCTATTACGTGCGATACTGCATAGGTGGCTACAGAGGGGGAGACGTTATGGCTGGCCATAGCGTGGGAGACTGTACAGCTGGCTACAGTGTGAGATACTGCACGGCTGTCTACAACGTGGCAGACTGTACGGCTGACTGCAGCGTAATATACTGCACGGCTGTCTACAGCGTGGCAGACTGTACGGCTGACTGCAGCGTAATATACTGCACGGCTGTCTACAGCGTGGCAGACTGTACGGCTGACTGCAGCGTAATATACTGCACGGCTCTCTACAGCGTGGCAGACTGTACGGCTGACTGCAGCGTAATATACTGCACGGCTGTCTACAGCGTGGCAGACTGTACGGCTGACTGCAGCGTAATATACTGCACGGCTGTCTACAGCGTGGCAGACTGTACGGCTGACTGCAGCGTAAGATACTGCACGGCTGTCTACAGTGTGGCAGACTGTTACGGCTGACTACAGCGTACGGCTGGTTGTAGCGTACTAATGGTTGCAGCATGAGAGACTGTACGGCTGACTATGGCGTACGGCTGGCTGTAGCTTACGAATGGTTGCAGTGTGAGCGACTGTACGGCTGACTAGCGTACGGCTGGCTACAGCGTACGGTTGGCTACAGCGTGCGGCTGGCTACAGCGTACGACTACCTGCAGCATGCGGCTGGCTGCAGCCTGATAGGCTGAATGGAATGTGTACGGAGCAGAGCAGTACAGGAGTGATCTGGAACAGACAGAGCGGCGGCCAGTGGCTACTGTGTTCAAGGCTATCGATGCACCGAGGATATCCATGCGTCCAAGGCTCTCGACGAGTCGACAAAGTCAGCAGTGGCTGATGATATCATTACAGCAGGCTCGGTGGCATATCTCAGATGCTGTCAGTAGTTCCAGGTATTCTTCGTTGGTTTTCGCCAATTTCAGAGGACCGCATACCGGTCGACAACAATGTCAACTACTGATAATTGGCTATAAGCAGTGTCAGAAACCGTATACTGGCCGATAGCGATGTTTGAGACTGCTCATTGATTGCCAGTCTTGTCAGAGGCCTCGTACTGGCCGACATCACTCTCTGACTTGTAGATCCTTACGTGTAGTTTAGATGGATCGGCCGGGAAATCGGTTACGAATTCAGAAGTATCCTGAAGCGAGTATAGCCATAACAAACCTGGAACAATTCCATGAATACGCCTTGTGATAACATTGTCTTCCATCTCTCTTTGATTTTCTGCTTTTTTATTCCATTATGAACTAATGTCTACGACAGGAAAGACAAGCGCACAGGTCGGTTTCAGATATATGAACGAGTATAGTAGCATCGACTTGTCCGTGTGCTTGAGCCGACAGCACAGTCAGAATGACGGAGCTGGAAGAGGACTATGGCTCTTCCCCCTGGCGGCAGGAGACCCCCTACCGCCAAAGGTCTTTTAGTAGGTACCGCTGATCTCTTGTCCGCCACCGAGATCCCGTTGTCTGCACAGAAATCCCATGTCTCCCATAGGAGGCCCCCAGCTGCCACCGAGAGCCGCCTGGCCACAGCCGGGGCCCCATAGCCGCCACATGGGGCTCTATGGCTGTCGTAGGAGGCCCATGACCGCTACAGGATAACCATGGTGGCCAAAGGAAGTATCATGATCGACACAAGAGATGCCATGCTCGTCGCAAGTCCCACGACTGTGACAGTGAGCCCAGACCGTCACGGAAAGCCTCACAACTGCGGTAGTAGACCCCCAGACTGTCACGAGAAGCCCCACAACTGCGATGATAGACCCCAGACTTTTGCGGAAAACCCCACAACTGCGTCAGTAGACCCCAGACTGCCACGGGAAGTCCCATGACTACAACAGTAAACCACAAATTGTCACCGAAAGCCTCTTAGTCGCGGCAGGAGGCCATTTGCCGTGGCGATAGACGCATTGGCCGCGACAGGAGACCCGTGGTAGACGTTTAGGGGCCATGTAGCGCCACAGAGATATGTAGCACTCTGGCCGCGATAGCATACATCACGATAGCAGCAGGAACCCCACTGGCAGCTAGATGCCCCTTATCGGCACAGGAGACCCCACGACTGCCGCAAGAGGCACCAAGCCGACACGGGAACACCTGGTCACTAGAGGGGCCTCCAGGAGTCTCCAGGGGGCTCCAGATCGCCAGGAGTCATTTGGTATTGGAAAGGAGGTCCGGCAAACTATTGGAGTGCAATACCTGCCAGAATGAAAGGTTTGGATGCATGAGGTCCGGCAGGCTATCGGAGTGCACTACTTGCCAGAAGACAAGGTTTGGATGAAAGAGGTCTCTTTTCAGTTGCAGCATCCCTGGAAAGTACAAACTCGCTTAGATGTTCACACCCTTCCCCTTGCAAAATGTATGGATATGCCGTTGGCCTGAGCACATCCATAATCCCCATCCAATTTCCAATACTTTTTTCCATTGTGAAAAGGCCTAGAGATGGCTTATTTTTTATTGGAGGGGGCAGCCATCAGTTCACTAGCTGGAGCTGAGCACGACTGCATCCTCCTTGAAGTGAAATTATAAATGAAAATATTATATACTTGATTCGAATCATGTGCCACCTGTATGCGGACAATCTTATTTATGCCACAAATCCACCACCACTATCGATGGCATATAATAGCATTATTTTATCTTAGGTCCTGTGTTGGCAGAATCAGGTTATGGCCATTCTTATGAGCGAACCTGGAAGTACAAGCCATAGTGAAGGCCGACATAGTATACTCGTGCGCATTGATCAAAGTACGTTCATGTGAATGATCGTTATCACGAGATCATCCAGTGGTCACGATGTCGACTATCCAGACCAGGCCTTGGTACTTTTTTGTGTTTGCATTCCATATGCTGAACATGTCCATTTCGTTTCCTTTCGACTCTAGGTTGTATTGTATATTTTAATTTCCGCCAGATGTGGTCCCAATACTCTTCTTGAATTACTAAACTGCTTGTTCACGAAAAGGCATTCGTGGTCACATTCTGCGTCCACACAACCAGTTGCGCCACCTGGCACAGGTATCTTACCTGACAAATTAACTAGGGGAATGCGTACCCCCAGTCAGTGCCATTTCCCATTGCCTTAACTTTCTGTGGGGTGTTCAGGTAGAGAGGGGAGGGCTAGAATCCGTTTGGTTCGGATGGTGGCACGGCAGTCGCCATGCTCCGCCAACATTTGTGTAGTTCCTGATATTGTGCACGGAGAACATAAGTCCAACAGTCTGTTCCGCCCAACAGCGTGGCTCTCCCATCGGCCCAATGCTGCCTTGCACTGGTGCGAGAGATTCGACCGCACCCACCGGCCACCTGACTCGCACCAGCGCCAATAATGCTGCCTCAACATGTGAAAGATTCAATCCGGCGCGGTTCAACTGGATCCAACCAGACTCACCCGCCACCTGACCCGCCACCTGACCCGCCACCTGACCTCTCACCTGACCTGTCACCTGATCCGCCACCTGACCTGTCACGTAACCTGCCTCCTGACCTGTCTCCTGACTCGCCAATTGACTCGCCAACTACCCGCCACCTGACCCGCCACCTGACCCGCCACCTGACCTGCTACCTGACCTGCTACCTGACCCGCCACCTGACCCGCCCCCCCCCCCCCCTCCCCCCCCCCCCCCCCCCCCCAACCCCCCCCCCCCCCCCCCCCCCCCCCCCCCCCCCCCCCTACCTGCTACCTGACCTGACCCCACCTGACCTGCTACCTGACCCGCCACCTGACCCGCCACCTGACCCGCCACCTGACCCGCCACCTGACCCGCCACCTGACCCGCCACCTGACCTGCTACCTGACCTGCTACCTGACCCGCCACCTGACCTGCTTCCTGCTCCGCGTCCTGCCCCGCCTCCTGCCCCGCGTCCTGCCCCGCGTCCTGCCCCGACTCCTGACCCGCCACCAGACCAGCCATCTGACCTGCCTCCTGCCCCGCGTCCTGCCCTCCACCAGACCTGCCTCCTGCCCCGCGTCCTGTCCTCCACCAAACCAGCCACCAGACCTGCCTACTGCCCCGTGCCCTGCCCTCCACCAGACCAGCCACCAGGCCTGCCTCCTGCCCCGCGTCCTGCCCTCCACCAGACCTGCCTCCTGCCCCGCGTCCTGCCCTCCACCAGACCAGCCACCAGACCTGCCTCCTGCCCCGCGTCCTGCCCTCCACCAGACCTGCCTCCTGCCCCGCGTCCTGCCCTCCACCAGACCTGCCTCCTGCCCCGCGTCCTGCCCTCCACCAGACCAGCCACCAGACCTGCCTCCTGCCCCGCGTCCTGCCCTCCACCAGACCTGCCTCCTGCCCCGCCTCCTGCCCTCCACCAGGCCAGCCAACAGACCTGCCTCCTGCCCCGTGTCCTGCCCTCCACCAGACCAGCCACCAGACCTGCCTCCTGCCCCGCGTCCTGCCCTCCACCAGACCTGCCTCCTGCCCCGCGTCCTGCCCTCCACCAGACCAGCCACCAGACCTGCCTCCTGCCCCGCGTCCTGCCCTCCACCAGACCAGCCACCAGACCTGCCTCCTGCCCCGCGTCCTGCCCTCCACCAGACCAGCCACCCAGTCCGCCACCTGACGTGCCGTCCATCCGAACCCAACTCGCCACTCAGCCCAGCCAGATCTGGCCCGGCCAGCTCCACCGTCTCGCTGTTATTAGAATAAATGTTTATTGAATATTACAAAATTGTTATTAGAGTAAAGAAAACTATACTCTAATTTTACAAGAATGCACAGTTAATAACTTATAAGTATATGCATAGCTTTTCACCTAGCTACAACTGCTATTTAGCATGTGACCTTTCCCAACTCGCATCACGATATTTCTCATGCAGTACGCACATTCCTTGCTCAAAGACAGGGTTTTGTGATTCCGTCTGTCGTGCTGGGCCACAATTTCCGTGTTAGATCACTTAGTGGTCGGATTGGTGGTGCTGCGTGACGCGCCAAATGACTGTACTGACCGCCACTGCGCTGCCGCCGTTCTCTGTCGGCAGTGATCGGGGCCAATCGTGCGTCTGCAGCACGGCAGCCCAACACGCCTCTCGCTGTTGATTTTTAATTTCCGTTCTTGTAACCGCCCGTAATTACGTTCCCGAACACTGGATTGAGGACGACGTATGCGGTATGCACATAACTGGGTCTAGCCCAGTCATGTCCATTGTGTTGTTCATATTTTGGGGGGATGGTTTGCATTTCCATCATTTTTTTTTCTGCCAGGTCAATGCATTATGCATAATATTGTGGTGTTCTTGGAATTCGTTGGTGTAATTTTGTCTAGCTATTGCTCAAACTAAAACTATTGAACGCTGTGTTCCTTTTAATTTGAAGTGGTCACAGGCTGCAAGAGACAGTAGCATGTTGCTGAAATAAAATTGTGGATTCTTATAGAAGAGCTTTCCTTGAAAAAAAAAATGTTAGGGCATAAGTTGTCAAAAGTACCCTGGCGCTTCGTAGAAAAGGCCGTATTCTTCTCCTTTTTTAAAGATCCAACTGTAGCAACAGCATATAGTATCAAGCAGTTATTACCTTCTACGAATCATTCTTATATAGGTTCTTTCAACTCCACTGTGTAAAGAAAATCAATTTATTCCGCTGCAGATACAGATACCTAGGCAGCAGTTTATATTATTATAGCAATAAGGTGGAATATACCACTTACTGAACAACGAGTCGACATTATTCTCGAAGGAATATCGACATCATGCTTCTTGGTGGATGCTTGTGAAGCCTTCATGCCTCGTTTCTAACAGTATCCCGTTTATATGTATCATGCGTATGTTCATCATGACGGATCTTGGATCGTGATGACCAACATCTCGTAGTACAATTCCAGATAAAGGGATTGCTTATGGTGTCCTACGTGTGTACGTCGGCGCACGGTCTGCCACAGCTGCGTCACCATCACTACCTCTCTGCCCTCGTCCTACGTGTGTACGTCGGCGCACGGTCTGCCACAGCTGCGTCACCATCACTGCCTCTCTGCCCTCGTCCTACGTGTGTACGTCGGCGCACGGTCTGCCACAGCTGCGTCACCATCACTACCTCTCTGCCCTCGTCCTACGTGTGTACGTCGGCGCACGGTCTGCCACAGCTGCGTCACCATCACTGCCTCTCTGCCCTCGTCCTATGTGTGTACGTCGGCGCACGGTCTGCCACAGCTGCGTCACCATCACTACCTCTCTGCCCTCGTCCTACGTGTGTACGTCGGCGTACGGTCTGCCACAGCTGCGTCACCATCACTGCCTCTCTGCCCTCGTCCTACGTGTGTACGTCGGCGCACGGTCTGCCACAACTGCGTCACCATCACTACCTCTCTGCCCTCGTCCTACGTGTGTACGTCGGCGCACGGTCTGCCACAGCTGCGTCACCATCACTGCCTCTCTGCCCTCGTCCTACGTGTGTACGTCGGCGCACGGTCTGCCACAGCTGCGTCACCATCACTGCCTCTCTGCCCTCGTCCTACGTGTGTACGTCGGCGCACGGTCTGCCACAGCTGCGTCACCATCACTGCCTCTCTGCCCTCGTCCTACGTGTGTACGTCGGCGCACGGTCTGCCACAGCCGCGTCACCATCACTACCTCTCTGCCCTCGTCCTACGTGTGTACGTCGGCGCACGGTCTGCCACAGCTGCGTCACCATCACTACCTCTCTGCCCTCGTCCTACGTGTGTACGTCGGCGCACGGTCTGCCACAGCTGCCGGCGGCGCCGCCGACGTCTCTGAGGCACGTGCGGTGCGTTTGCGGCGCCTCTCCGGCCCCGATTCCATTACCGGGTCTCCGAAGACCATGCGGCATTCATAAGGCACGTGATGGCGCGATGGTCGGCCACCGCCATCCGCGTTCATCGATTAAAACGGCCGTGCAGCGGGCGGGCGGCGGCCGACCACTGGTCGGTGCCGCACCACGCGGGTGCGGTCGTGCACCACCGGACGGCCGCCAGTTCCGGCTCACAGCAGCGCGTGCTCACGGGACGCTGGCGGCCGAGAGCCGGCCCAAATGACAGCTGACGTCGGCTTACGGAGGTCAGGTGAGCAGTGCCGGCATGGCCAGCAACAGGGTGTGCCCACGTGACTATCAGAAAAGGCGAACTAAAGCCGACTAGATGAGGCCCGGTTGTTTTTGCAATAAGACGAAGTACTACCTTAACAAGGTGTATGGTTCGGTTTTCTCATCCTTGCGGCATCATCTAAAGTACTTCAATGATGCTGTTCTGTGTGTAGGAAGTATTTTCAGCCGGGCAGAGCGAGAGTTGACTCGGAGCGCATCTGGTTCTGCCAACTTCTATTCCGCTCTAAGAGCCTCACATTAATTTTCCAGAAAGTTCGCAAGGCAGCCACAATAATGAAAGGGCCTTCGGGGAAGAAGCTTATAGGGCTCTTTCCCGACTCATGTAGCAGCGTAGTCCTTGCGACATCGCTATCATCTCAGAGGTGCTGATTCATAGGTGTCATCAGAAAGTTGTTATCGGTGGTGAAAGCGCTGATCCAGGGGTGTCCCCGGGAAATTGTGCTAAAGTAAGGGGCGGTGTGGAAGTGAATCCGTGGAAATTTCGGATGTTTCGAGAATTTCCCCGGATTCACTTTCACCCCATTGGTGGTTTTGTTTTACGAATAGGAGGAGCCGGCATAGAGAGTGTCACCGGAAATTTGTCTGGAGGTAGTGGTGGTAGTACCGATTGAGGACGATTTCCAAGATTGCGTAGGACGAAGGATGAAATGTCGGTTCACTTGCTTCGCTCGGGGTTCTCTAGGAGGATGATGGATGTCCATCCACATACTACATTATATCATTTCTAGGTGCCAAATTGGTTAGTCCATTTAAGTTAGCTTCCGTCCAGTAAATTATCCATCCCATTGGTACTAGCAAAGCGTATTGGATGTTAGTCCAGAGGAACTATTCATGCTATGTTGCTCGCCATTTGTACATACCTCATGCATATTCGAATCTCATCGCCACTTGGACCCATGGGGTCTGTGTAGCCTCAAACCACAATGCACAAGAAATCTGCTGTGATTTGCCGAGAAAGACGGCTGCGTGCGGTACATACTGAACTGGAAGACCTGGTCTGGAACTGGAAGCAAATGGATTGTGGCGCAGCGTGGCACGTGCACTTGGGCTTCAGATACATACGCCGCATTCGGCAGATGAGCCTGATTTCAGTATCATGGTGGCGGTCAGCGTTCAGAAAATTAGTGTTTGTATTTAAGGTGCATGATTATATATTTACTGTTAATTTTTAGATTCGTGTTCATTAACTTCATGACTTTATTATATTATAATACATGTGATGCGCATGGACTATTGGGAACTTACGAAGTTGATTTTTCTTCAATCCGCAAACACTGCAGGCCCTATTGCCAAATCGGGTTTTCTTGCCAGACAAGCGACATCCATACAGATTGTGAATGCCCTGCGACGAATTGTCGAGCCTGGTTTTGCTAGTTTTCTAAATTGCTATGCATACGCAAATAATAAGTTGCATAAACTCGCCCACCCGGTGGCGACTATGGTAACCAATGCTGGCTTATGAGATGTGATGACACCATGAAATAGTAGTATGCAAATTGTGTTACTTTTTGTGACCGTAGTCAAGTGCCAGTTAGTGTGGTAGGGAAGTTACGTTCAACGGAAAACTAATTTCCTGGCACATAACTTACGTTACGGTTCCAAGCAAAGACAGTAATTTGTGCTAAATAGTATGTTTATCTGAACAACATTGGCGGCTGCCTTACAGCATCGGCGTTCGGTCGATATCATCGGTTTTGTTGGTCAAGTAGTGGAATAAAATGTCATACGGGCATATCTTGTGTATTAGTGCGGTATCAGTGCCACATCAAAGCCTACGAACGTGGAAAACTACTTGGGAGTAACAACTTCAACCACTAATTAAACACTCCAACCACTTCAGCCACCAGCCACCTATTGGTACCAGCGAGAACTGTGCTAGTGGTGGCGGCGGTGCTTCCCATATCTCTCACCACGAATAAAGGGTAAGTAGGTAGATAGGTGTAGCCTGTTCTGTGCGACCCAAATATGGGATTAGATAATGCTTCAACGGAGGTCGTTGCGTGTGTATAGTTGTCTCACGGCCACTGGAGGTAGATGGTGAAATAGTGGTTGATGATCCTGAATAGTTTAGTCCCCAAGGAAGCAATTCTCATCCGTCCTTGCTGTAGAGAACTCAGGTGCATTAGAAACCACTGAAGGGTATGCTATGACAGGTGAAGGTTGGAATATCTTACAACAATACAGTTGTAGAAAAACATGTGCATAATATAATACCTAATTAAGATACTGGACTCGATGATATATATATATATATATATATATATATATATATATATATATAATATATATATATATATAATATATATATTATTTTGACGAAGTTTTTGATACATGAATTTTTTTGTGGGAATGAAGCATGGTTAAGCAGACAGGAACAAAGTGTAGTGTCAAGTGGATGCAAATTTTGATAGAAAGATGTTCTGAGTGGAGTGCTACAGTGCTCTGTTCCGAGTCCATGTCTCTTTATCAGCATTGTAAATAGCATTCAGGTAGGGCTGAAGGATGAGGTATTCAGATTTGCTGAAGACAGCAAGCTGGTAGGAGTGACCAACAGTAGTGATCAATCTATCAATATTTAGATGGACATGGACCTCAGCTAGAGACATGACATGAATCCTAGCTAGGAAGAGGGCAATCAGACTACTAAAAATAATGAACAGGAGTGTGAGGTATGAGAGCAAGGAAGCCATGAAGAAACTGTAGTTAGCCTGTGTGCGATTCCACTTAGAGTACTATGTACCGGAATGAAGCCCGTACTTAGACATAGTTGTAGATGTGCTAGAAAGAGTGCAGCGCCAAGCCACTAGACTCATCAATGCACAAGGTAACTTAGAATACGGAAAGAGACTTATGTCGTAAGATATTTGTTCCCTCAAGTACAGGAGATGAAGGGGTGATATGAATTAGGTGTAAACAATTGTTGAAAGGTTTGATAATGCCAATTTGAATGACGCTCGACTATTTAGAGCAGCACATAGGAGTCATCGATGCAGGTTGAACAAGTCTAGGTGTAGGATAGTTAGGCGCCAACAGGTTTCCAGTTCGCGGGTGGTTGATCAAAATGGAACAGGCTCCCAGCTGACGTGACTCCCTCATTTATTTTAGGTAGAAATGGGGAGCACACATTTTTAGGTTTGATAATCTTGTTTTGAGTTATATTTAATGGTGGATTGGTGGAGTTATGCTAGTAGGCGTACACTGTGCAGGTTTAACAGGCATGGATGGTGTTGGAAAATTATTGACTGGGCACTCGACACACGAGTGTGTTATGCAGGATGGAATGAATATGGCTAGGTATGTAGTGCGTAGGAATTATTAGGTGTGCAGGATGGGTATATTCTTTGTAATTCAGGAGGTATTATTGTAAAAGGTGTTGAATATCGTTTGTCCAGGATTATAGTATCTTACCGCACAGGCTTGGCCCAGATGGGTACATGTGGCTCGTGTAAGTATGAACAATATGACTGTATAACTAATTTAGGCTGGCACTCTAACCAACTGCGCAATCAGGTCAGTGTGATTCACGGAATTGTCCATAAACCCATAAACTACCCATGGTGACAATATAAGCAGGACAAATGCTAAATAGTGACTCATGCTATGCTGGTTAATGCCCCATGCGCAGTAACACGGAGGTGTCGTGACGCAGTCACACGAAGGTGCCGTGACGCAGTCACACGGAGGTGCCGTGACACAGTAACACGGAGGTGCCGTGACACAGTAACACGGAGGTGCCGTGACGCAGTAACACGGAGGTGCCGTGACACAGTAACACGGAGGTGCCGTGACACAGTAACACGGAGGTGCCGTGACACGGTCACACGGAGGTGCCGTGACACAGTAACACGGAGGTGCCGTGACACAGTAACACGGAGGTGCCGTGACACAGTGTAGGTGCCGTGACACAGTAACACGGAGGTGCCGTGACACGGTCACACGGAGGTGCCGTGACACAGCGAGGTGCCGTGACACAGTCACACGGAGGTGCCGTGACACATGTAGGTGCCGTGAACGAACGGAGGTGCCGTGACACAGTAACACGGAGGTGCCGTGACACAGTAACACGGAGGTGCCGTGACACAGTAACACGGAGGTGCCGTGACACAGTAACACGGAGGTGCCGTGACACAGTGTAGGTGCCGTGACACAGTGTAGGTGCCGTGACACAGTAACACGGAGGTGCCGTGACACAGTAACACGGAGGTGCCGTGACACAGTGTAGGTGCCGTGACACAGTAAACGGGGTGCCGTGACACAGTCACACGGAGGTGCCGTGACACAGTAACACGGAGGTGCCGTGACACGGTCACACGGAGGTGCCGTGACACAGTGTAGGTGCCGTGACACAGTGTAGGTGCCGTGACACAGTGTAGGTGCCGTGACGCAATAACACGGAGGTGCCGTGACACGGTCACACGGAGGTGCCGTGACACAGTAACACGGAGGTGCCGTGACACAGTCACACGGAGGTGCCGTGACACGGTCACACGGAGGTGCCGTGACACAGTAACACGGAGGTGCCGTGACACAGTGTAGGTGCCGTGACGCAATAACACGGAGGTGCCGTGACACAGTCACACGGAGGTGCCGTGACGCGGTAACACGGAGGTGCCGTGACGCAGTAACACGGAGGTGCCGTGACGCAGTCACACGGAGGTGCCGTGACACAGTCACACGGAGGTGCCGTGACACAGTCACACGGAGGTGCCGTGACACAGTAACACGGAGGTGCCGTGACACGGTCACACGGAGGTGCCGTGACACAGTCACACGGAGGTGCCGTGACACAGTCACACGGAGGTGCCGTGACACAGTCACACGGAAGTGCCGTGACACAGTCACACGGAGGTGCCGTGACACAGTCACACGGAGGTGCCGTGACACGGTCACACGGAGGTGCCGTGACACAGTAACACGGAGGTGCCGTGACACAGTAACACGGAGGTGCCGTGACACAGTAACACGGAGGTGCCGTGACACAGTAACACGGAGGTGCCGTGACACAGTAACACGGAGGTGCCGTGACACAGTAACACGGAGGTGCCGTGACACAGTAACACGGAGGTGCCGTGACACAGTAACACGGAGGTGCCGTGACACAGTAACACCGGAGGTGCCGTGACACAGTAACACGGAGGTGCCGTGACACAGTAACACGGAGGTGCCGTGACACAGTAACACGGAGGTGCCGTGACACAGTAACACGGAGGTGCCGTGACACAGTAACACGGAGGTGCCGTGACACAGTAACACGGAGGTGCCGTGACACAGTCACACGGAGGTGCCGTGACACAGTCACACGGAGGTGCCGTGACACAGTAACACGGAGGTGCCGTGACACAGTCACACGGAGGTGCCGTGACACGGTCACACGGAGGTGTCGTGACACAGTCACACGGAGGTGCCGTGACACACTGTAGGTGTCGTGACACGGTCACACGGAGGTGCCGTGACGCAGTAACACGGAGGTGCCGTGACACAGTCACACGGAGGTGCCGTGACACGGTCACACGGAGGTGCCGTGACACAGTCACACGGAGGTGCCGTGACACAGTAACACGGAGGTGCCGTGACACAGTCACACGGAGGTGCCGTGACACAGTCACACGGAGGTGCCGTGACGCAGTAACACGGAGGTGCCGTGACACAGTCACACGGAGGTGCCGTGACACGGTAACACGGAGGTGCCGTGACACAGTCACACGGAGGTGCCGTGACACAGTAACACGGAGGTGCCGTGACACAGTCACACGGAGGTGCCGTGACACAGGTAACACGGAGGTGCCGTGACACAGTAACACGGAGGTGCCGTGACACGGTCACACGGAGGTGCCGTGACACAAGTCGTAACACGGAGGTGCCGTGACACACACAGTCACACGGAGGTGCCGTGACACAGTCACACGGAGGTGCCGTGACACAGTCACACGGAGGTGCCGTGACACAGTAACACGGAGGTGCCGTGACACAGTCACACGGAGGTGCCGTGACACAGTCACACGGAGGTGCCGTGACACAGCATAGGTGCCGTGACACAGTAACACGGAGGTGCCGTGACACAGTCACACGGAGGTGCCGTGACACAGTAACACGGAGGTGCCGTGACACAGTCACACGGAGGTGCCGTGACACAGTAACACGGAGGTGCCGTGACACGGTCACACGGAGGTGCCGTGACACAGTAACACGGAGGTGCCGTGACACAGTCACACGGAGGTGCCGTGACACAGTCACACGGAGGTGCCGTGACACAGTCACACGGAGGTGCCGTGACACAGTAACACGGAGGTGCCGTGACACGGTCACACGGAGGTGCCGTGACACAGTAACACGGAGGTGCCGTGACACAGTAACACGGAGGTGCCGTGACACAGTAACACGGAGGTGCCGTGACACAGTAACACGGAGGTGCCGTGACACAGTCACACGGAGGTGCCGTGACACAGTCACACGGAGGTGCCGTGACACAGTAGCACGGAGGTGTCGTGACGCAGTAACACCGAGGTGCCGTGACACGGTTACACGGAGGTGCCGTGACACAGTCACACGGAGGTGCCGTGACACAGTCACACGGAGGTGCCGTGACACAGTCACACGGAGGTGCCGTGACACAGTCACACGGAGGTGCCGTGACACAGTCACACGGAGGTGCCGTGACACGGTCACACGGAGGTGCCGTGACACAGTAACACGGAGGTGCCGTGACACAGTCACACGGAGGTGCCGTGACACAGTCACACGGAGGTGCCGTGACACAGTAACACGGAGGTGCCGTGACACAGTAACACGGAGGTGCCGTGACACAGTAACACGGAGGTGCCGTGACACAGTCACACGGAGGTGCCGTGACACAGTAACACGGAGGTGCCGTGACACAGTAACACGGAGGTGCCGTGACACAGTCACACGGAGGTGCCGTGACACAGTAACACGGAGGTGCCGTGACACAGTCACACGGAGGTGCCGTGACACAGGTCACACGGAGGTGCCGTGACACAGTCACACGGAGGTGCCGTGACACAGTCACACGGAGGTGCCGTGACACAGTAACACGGAGGTGCCGTGACACAGTACACGGAGGTGCCGTGACACAGTGGTGACACAGTCACACGGAGGTGCCGTGACACAGTCACACGGAGGTGCCGTGACACAGTCACACGGAGGTCCCGTGACACAGTCACACGGAGGTGCCGTGACACAGTCACACGGAGGTGCCGTGACACAGTAACACGGAGGTGCCGTGACACAGTAACACGGAGGTGCCGTGACACAGTAACACGGAGGTGCCGTGACACAGTAACACGGAGGTGCCGTGACACAGTCACACGGAGGTGCCGTGACACAGTCACACGGAGGTGCCGTGACGAACAGTCACACGGAGGTGCCGTGACACAGTAACACGGAGGTGCCGTGACACAGTAACACGGAGGTGCCGTGACACAGTAACACGGAGGTGCCGTGACACAGTCACACGGAGGTGCCGTGACACAGTAACACGTAGGTGCCGTGACACAGTAACACGGAGGTGCCGTGACACAGTCACACGGAGGTGCCGTGACACAGTAACACGGAGGTGCCGTGACACAGTAACACGGAGGTGCCGTGACACAGAAACGGAGGTGCCGTGACACAGTCACACGGAGGTGCCGTGACACAGTTAAACACGGAGGTGCCGTGACACAGTAACACGGAGGTGCCGTGACACAGTCACACGGAGGTGCCGTGACACAGTCACACGGAGGTGCCGTGACACAGTAACACGGAGGTGCCGTGACACAGTAACACGGAGGTGCCGTGACACAGTCACACGGAGGTGCCGTGACACAGTACGGAGGTGCCGTGACACAGTGGAGGTGCCGTGACACAGTCACACGGAGGTGCCGTGACACAGTCACACGGAGGTGCCGTGACACAGTAACGGAGGTGCCGTGACACAGTCACACGGAGGTGCCGTGACACAGTACACGGAGGTGCCGTGACACAGTCACACGGAGGTGCCGTGACACAGTCACACGGAGGTGCCGTGACACAGTAACACGGAGGTGCCGTGACACAGTCACACGGAGGTGCCGTGACACAGTCACACGGAGGTGCCGTGACACAGTCACACAGGTCACACGGAGGTGCCGTGACACGGTCACACGGAGGTGCCGTGACACAGTAACACGGAGGTGCCGTGACACAGTCACACGGGTGAGGAGGTGCCGTGACACAGTCACACGGAGGTGCCGTGACACAGTCACACGGAGGTGCCGTGACACAGTAACACGGGTGACACAGTCACACGGAGGTGCCGTGACACAGTAACAGGGAGGTGCCGTGACACAGTAACACGGAGGTGCCGTGACACGGTCACACGGAGGTGCCGTGACACAGTAACACGGAGGTGCCGTGACACAGTCACACGGAGGTGCCGTGACACAGTCACACGGAGGTGCCGTGACACAGTAGAAGGTGCCGTGACACAGTAACACGGAGGTGCCGTGACACAGCATAGGTGCCGTGACACAGTCACACGGAGGTGCCGTGACACAGTAACACGGAGGTGCCGTGACACAGTAACACGGAGGTGCCGTGACACAGTCACACGGAGGTGCCGTGACACAGTCACACGGAGGTGCCGTGACACAGTCACACGGAGGTGCCGTGACACAGTAACACGGAGGTGCCGTGACACAGTCACACGGAGGTGCCGTGACACAGTAACACGGAGGTGCCGTGACACAGTCCGGAGGTGCCGTGACACAGTCACACGGAGGTGCCGTGACACAGTAACACGGAGGTGCCGTGACACAGTCACACGGAGGTGCCGTGACACAGTCACACCGGAGGTGCCGTGACACAGTGTACGAGGTGCCGTGACACAGTAACACGGAGGTGCCGTGACACAGTCACACGGAGGTGCCGTGACACAGTAACACGGAGGTGCCGTGACACAGTAACACGGAGGTGCCGTGACACAGTCACACGGAGGTGCCGTGACACAGTAACACGGAGGTGCCGTGACACAGTCACACGGAGGTGCCGTGACACAGTAACACGGAGGTGCCGTGACACAGTCACACGGAGGTGCCGTGACACAGTAACACGGAGGTGCCGTGACACAGTAACACGGAGGTGCCGTGACACAGTCACACGGAGGTGCCGTGACACAGTCACACGGAGGTGCCGTGACACAGTAACACGGAGGTGCCGTGACACAGTAACACGGAGGTGCCGTGACACAGTCACACGGAGGTGCCGTGACACAGTCACACGGAGGTGCCGTGACACAGTCACACGGAGGTGCCGTGACACAGTCAACACGGAGGTGCCGTGACACAGTGGAGGTGCCGTGACACAGTCACACGGAGGTGCCGTGACACAGTTAACAGACACGGAGGTGCCGTGACACAGTCACACGGAGGTGCCGTGACACAGTCACACGGAGGTGCCGTGACACAGTCACACTGAGGCGCCGTGACACGGTCACACGGAGGTGCCGTGACACGGTCACACGGAGGTGCCGTGACACAGTCACACGGAGGTGCCGTGACACAGTCACACGGAGGTGCCGTGACGCAGTAACACGGAGGTGCCGTGACACAGTCACACGGAGGTGCCGTGACACAGTACACGGAGGTGCCGTGACACAGTCACACGGAGGTGCCGTGACACAGTCACACGGAGGTGCCGTGACACAGTCACGGAGGTGCCGTGACACAGTCACACGGAGGTGCCGTGACACAGTAACACGGAGGTGCCGTGACACAGTAACACGGAGGTGCCGTGACACAGTGACACGGAGGTGCCGTGACCGTGACACAGTAACACGGAGGTGCCGTGACACAGTCACACGGAGGTGCCGTGACACAGTAACACGGAGGTGCCGTGACACAGTAACACGGAGGTGCCGTGACACAGTAACACGGAGGTGCCGTGACACAGTAACACGGAGGTGCCGTGACACAGTAACACGGAGGTGCCGTGACACAGTCACACGGAGGTGCCGTGACACAGTCACACGGAGGTGCCGTGACACAGTAACACGGAGGTGCCGTGACACAGTAACACGGAGGTGCCGTGACACAGTGTAGGTGTCGTGACACAGTCACACGGAGGTGCCGTGACACAGTCACACGGAGGTGCCGTGACACAGTCACACGGAGGTGCCGTGACACAGTGTAGGTGCCGTGACACAGTAACACGGAGGTGCCGTGACACGGTCACACGGAGGTGTCGTGACACAGTCACACGGAGGTGCCGTGACACAGTAGCACGGAGGTGTCGTGACGCAGTAACACCGAGGTGCCGTGACACGGTCACACGGAGGTGCCGTGACACAGTCACACGGAGGTGCCGTGACACAGTCACACGGAGGTGCCGTGACACAGTAACACGGAGGTGCCGTGACACAGTCACACGGAGGTGCCGTGACACAGTCACACGGAGGTGCCGTGACACAGTCACACGGAGGTGCCGTGACACAGTCACACGGAGGTGCCGTGACACAGTCACGGAGGTGCCGTGACACAGTCACACGGAGGTGCCGTGACACAGTAACACGGAGGTGCCGTGACACAGTGTCACGGAGGTGCCGTGACACAGTCACACGGAGGTGCCGTGACACAGTAACACGGAGGTGCCGTGACACAGTACACGGAGGTGCCGTGACACAGTCACACGGAGGTGCCGTGACACAGTAACACGGAGGTGCCGTGACGCAGTCACACGGAGGTGCCGTGACACAGTCACACGGAGGTGCCGTGACACAGTAACACGGAGGTGCCGTGACACAGTCACACGGAGGTGCCGTGACACAGTCACACGGAGGTGCCGTGACACAGTAACACGGAGGTGCCGTGACACAGTAACACGGAGGTGCCGTGACACAGTCACACGGAGGTGCCGTGACACAGTAACACGGAGGTGCCGTGACACAGTAACACGGAGGTGCCGTGACACAGTAACACGGAGGTGCCGTGACACAGTCACACGGAGGTGCCGTGACACAGTCACACGGAGGTGCCGTGACACAGTAACACGGAGGTGCCGTGACACAGTAACACGGAGGTGCCGTGACACAGTCACACGGAGGTGCCGTGACACAGTCACGGAGGTGCCGTGACACAGTAACACGGAGGTGCCGTGACACAGTAACACGGAGGTGCCGTGACACAGTCACACGGAGGTGCCGTGACACAGTCACACGGAGGTGCCGTGACACAGTCACACGGAGGTGCCGTGACACAGTAACACGGAGGTGCCGTGACACAGTCACACGGAGGTGCCGTGACACAGTCACACGGAGGTGCCGTGACACAGTAACACGGAGGTGCCGTGACACAGTCACACGGAGGTGCCGTGACACAGTAACACGGAGGTGCCGTGACACGGTCACACGGAGGTGCCGTGACACAGTAACACGGAGGTGCCGTGACACAGTCACACGGAGGTGCCGTGACACAGTCACACGGAGGTGCCGTGACACAGTCACACGGAGGTGCCGTGACACAGTAACACGGAGGTGCCGTGACACAGTAACACGGAGGTGCCGTGACACAGTAACACGGAGGTGCCGTGACACAGTAACACGGAGGTGCCGTGACACAGTGTACGGAGGTGCCGTGACACAGTCACACGTAGAGGTGCCGTGACACAGTCACACGGAGGTGCCGTGACACAGTAACACGGAGGTGCCGTGACACAGTGTAGGTGTCGTGACACAGTCACACGGAGGTGCCGTGACACAGTAACACGGAGGTGCCGTGACACAGTCACACGGAGGTGCCGTGACACAGTCACACGGAGGTGCCGTGACACAGTAACACGGAGGTGCCGTGACACAGTCACACGGAGGTGCCGTGACACAGTAACACGGAGGTGCCGTGACACAGTCACACGGAGGTGCCGTGACACAGTAACACGGAGGTGCCGTGACACAGTCACACGGAGGTGCCGTGACACAGTAACACGGAGGTGCCGTGACACAGTAACACGGAGGTGCCGTGACACAGTCACACGGAGGTGCCGTGACACACAGTCACACGGAGGTGCCGTGACACAGTCACACGGAGGTGCCGTGACACAGTCACACGGAGGTGCCGTGACACAGTCACACGGAGGTGCCGTGACACAGTCGGAGGTGCCGTGACACAGTCACACGGAGGTGCCGTGACACAGTCACACGGAGGTGCCGTGACACAGTAACACGGAGGTGCCGTGACACAGTCACACGGAGGTGCCGTGACACAGTAACACGGAGGTGCCGTGACACAGTGTAGGTGTCGTGACACGGTCACACGGAGGTGCCGTGACACAGTAACACGGAGGTGTCGTGACGCAGTCACACGAAGGTGCCGTGACACGGTCACACGGAGGTGCCGTGACACAGTAACACGGAGGTGTCGTGACACAGTGTAGGTGTCGTGACACAGTGTAGATGTCGTGCCACAGTGTAGATGTCTTGACACAGTCACACGGAGGTGCCATGACACAGTAACACTGAGGCGCCGTGACACAGTAACACGGAGGTGCCATGACACGGTCACACGGAGGTGCCGTGACGCAGTAACACGGAGGTGTCGTGACACAGTAACACGGAGGTGCCGTGACACAGTCACACGGAGGTGCCGTGACACAGTAACACGGAGGTGCCGTGACACAGTAACACGGAGGTGCCGTGACATAGTCACACGGAGGTGCCGTGACACAGTGTAGGTGTCGTGACACGGTCACACGGAGGTGCCGTGACACAGTAACACGGAGGTGCCGTGACACAGTAACACGGAGGTGCCGTGACACGGTCACACGGAGGTGCCGTGACACAGTACACGGTAGGTGCCGTGACACAGTAACACGGAGGTGCCGTGACGCAGTAACACGGAGGTGCCGTGACACAGTCACACGGAGGTGCCGTGACACAGTAACACGGAGGTGCCGTGACACAGTAACACGGAGGTGCCGTGACACAGTAACACGGAGGTGCCGTGACACAGTAACACGGAGGTGCCGTGACACAGTCACACGGAGGTGCCGTGACACAGTAACACGGAGGTGCCGTGACACGGTCACACGGAGGTGCCGTGACACAGTGTAGGTGTCGTGACACAGTCACACGGAGGTGCCGTGACACAGTAACACGGAGGTGCCGTGACACAGTAACACGGAGGTGCCGTGACACAGTCACACGGAGGTGCCGTGACACAGTCACACGGAGGTGCCGTGACACAGTCACACGGAGGTGCCGTGACACAGTAACGGAGTGCCGTGACACAGTAACACGGAGGTGCCGTGACACAGTAACACGGAGGTGCCGTGACACAGTCACACGGAGGTGCCGTGACACAGTAACACGGAGGTGCCGTGACACAGTAACACGGAGGTGCCGTGACACAGTGTAGGTGTCGTGACACAGTCACACGGAGGTGCCGTGACACAGTAACACTGAGGCGCCGTGACACAGTAACACGAAGGTGTCGTGACGCAGTCACACGGAGGTGCCGTGACACAGTAACACGGAGGTGCCGTGACACGGTCACACGGAGGTGCCGTGACACAGTAACACGGAGGTGCCGTGACACAGTAACACGGAGGTGCCGTGACACAGTCACACGGAGGTGCCGTGACACAGTAACACGGAGGTGCCGTGACACAGTAACACGGAGGTGCCGTGACACAGTCACACGGAGGTGCCGTGACACAGTAACACGGAGGTGCCGTGACACAGTAACACGGAGGTGCCGTGACGCAGTCACACGGAGGTGCCGTGACACAGTAACACGGAGGTGCCGTGACACGGTCACACGGAGGTGCCGTGACACAGTGTAGGTGTCGTGACACAGTCACACGGAGGTGCCGTGACACAGTAACACGGAGGTGCCGTGACACAGTAACACGAAGGTGTCGTGACGCAGTCACACGGAGGTGCCGTGACACAGTAACACGGAGGTGCCGTGACACGGTCACACGGAGGTGCCGTGACACAGTCACACGGAGGTGCCGTAACACAGTAACACGGAGGTGCCGTGACACAGTCACACGGAGGTGCCGTGACACAGTAACACGGAGGTGCCGTGACACAGTCACACGGAGGCGCCGTGACGCAGTAACACGGAGGTGCCGTGACGCAGTAACACGGAGGCGCCGTGACGCAGTAACACGGAGGTGCCGTGACACAGTAACACGGAGGTGCCGTGACACAGTAACACGGAGGTGCCGTGACACAGTCACACGGAGGTGCCGTGACACAGTCACACGGAGGTCCCGTGACACAGTCACACGGAGGTCCCGTGACGCGGGGGAGGCCGCAACAAAGGAACTGAGGAGTCAGGATTGTGGATTTTGCACCACGGAGAGTGCGAAAACAGGACGGAAGAGACGGACAGTGCGCCCATACAAACCAGTTGGATAGACCGCGGGAGAGGAGATGGCGACGATCAAGGACTGAAACATAGGATAGTTGCTTAATGCTAGTAATGCTTAATAATGCAACCTTAGGTGCGATAACTATATTCGTAAAAACGAAAGGTGACAATACTTCAACCCATAGTCAATATTGTAATATTATATAAATACACCGATCCGATCCTGGAGGACAATGCCGAACTTCTCCACGTGAAAATCTATCGCTGTGTCCCCATAACGAAGCTGGGCGCAAAATGGCCTTAGTAGTCGATGCGCCCTAAAACCAAAACAACTAACTTCCCATAGCCAAGCTGTATAAGCCTACGCTATAAAGCAGGCCTGATAGAACACCGCGTTCTGGTCCAGGCCAACAATACCAACCGTTTCTGATTAATGCCAAGAACACTACTTACCCTTTATGATATTTTGCCCCATAGAATACTATAGCAAGGTAGAATATAGGTATGCAATATATGTAATATCATGTCGGATCAAGACGAAACATACTAAACGTATACAATATATATAATATAGGTATATATAGGTATACATATATATAGGTATACAATATATATTATATCATGTCGGATCAAGACGAAACATACTAAAAAAATTTGGTTAAAACGACAAAATATGCTAATAGTCTTATAAATTAAGATAATGAACACACCAAGCACTCGCGAAGCACAATTCCAGATCTGTGGTTTCTGTTTTGATGGAAGCACGCAGGGACAAACTCACTATGCCTCCTGCTTTCATAATCTCTGAGACATACCCGAATTAGAACGGTACCAACTTGACCACTCTGACGAACTACTTCATCTCATATTGGTTCACAAAAAGTCATTGTCTCACCTAGACTGCCCACCATTTCAACGTTTCGCATCGGCCCCTTACTAGTGGAAGGTTCCACCTGAGTTCCTAAGTGCTTCAGTATCTTTGTTGGGTTCCCGGGTGATCCGGTGTGTCGCTTGAGCTCCACAGATAACACCGGGTCCCGCCTGTGCTCCCCAGGTAATGCCGGGTCTCGCCTATGCTCGCAACGAAGATAGTTTCTGTGGGACGCCTCTCGTTCACTATCCCGCTGCTTTTCACTTGTATGGAGTCTCTCCCAGGCTCCCCCACCAATTTGGGGTCTCGGCCAGGCTTCCCCTCTATATGCAGGGTCCCTCCCCTTTGTGCAGGGGTGGTCGACCTTTGCGCCCACGGCCGTGCTGCTCCCAGAGCATGCTCGGCTGTCTCATTATGGCGGGGTTTCCGGAGATCGGCGTCCTGTGCCAATTAGCGCGCGCCCAGGCGTGACTCCCACAGGGCGTGCCACTCACTTAAGACCACATCGACAGTGTGGCTGTGGAACGTGCGACTGTTCTGGAGAGGGAGGGCTATCGGAAACGACAGCCTGCCGCACCGCTTACACATCGGCCTCGGGGCTCATCCGGATGTTAGATACCATACAGGTGACACCAGATGACGCGTTCGCCATGTTTGCAAACATACTTTGACAACAGATTGTTATAGCTGTGGATGGGTAGAATCAGATGTGAGTTGTGGAACTGTAGAGCCCGCTAGTGCCTTGCTCTTTAGCATGGTATACATTCGCAACATTATCACATCATCTATTGTACTGAAAAGAAATCATTTAAAGTCTTCACCCGCCACTGTATTTTGATCACCGTGCCATCAGACACAAAGAATCTTGCTGGATAGCATGACAATAATTAACGCCGAAACGCGCGGCGACATCTAACTGTTCAGCTTCCATCGATCGGGATTATCTGATACGCTTCACATCCCCGCAGCGGATGTGAGGAATGACATGTGTGCCTGACTGGCCTCGTCCACCATACAGGGGATGATCTGGCGCCATGTCAGAGGTGGATCACGGAACACCAGCACCAGCGCAGGAAAACGCGTCACATAATGCCGCGTCACATAATGCCGCGATAACACGCCGGACAGGCCCGGAACAGGCCGACGAGGCCTCGTATCGCATTGGCAGCGACGCTGTTTTCTTTCCTTCACAAGAACGTAAATCTTGCAATCAGAATTACTAGCCATTTCCGCCGAATTTTAATGGAAATGCATTCACTTTCATATTCCAGAGAATTCGCTCCGAAAGGTTCATTTGAATTCGGTCGAAAACACGATGCATATCGCTGTGGAAATTGCTTGAAGGATTCTTGAAAATGCTCGAGTGACGAGAGGAAAAAATAAATATATCCAGATGAAATGCATCCGGCGGCACTCCCGCAGGGATAGGGACACTTTGCTGAGGAGACGCCACCAACCTGTTAGGTGACTTTCAAATGATAATGCTGTCTTGAAAGTCTTCCGGCACAAAGGACGGAAGAACGAATGTCGGAATGGAGGAGGCTTGTCAACTGGTGCGTTTCCCGGCTTCAATGTAGCAAGATGCAAGTAACGATGCGAGCTATCACTAAGCCACAGTTACCGCTTTTTACCAGCATTGATCAATGTCATTTGCAAATAATGCATAAGCTGCATTATTTGCAAGTAATGTTATAGGCATTTGCTTTCAACGCCTATTACTGATGAAGCCAACCTTTCAACATTCTGAAGCCACTGACTGCTGCCTTCATGGTCAACAGTGTTATAGCGTAGCGCACGAGTCAGTAACCCTAGTAATGAATACATAGTAGATATTTAAAAGCAATATGGTCCTTGTGGAAGGTATATTGGTAAGCTATTGCCACTGCTTCTCCTACGGACAACAATGTTCTTAGCAAAGGCACAGTTAATTAGTCTTTACTAATTCACTGTGCCCTTCACTGTACCAATCAAACAGCGTACTGCTGCCACCTCAGAGGGTGAATCTGCCACTACATGGGACGTTCATTCAGTTTAGAGAGCGGTGCTGCCACCACATGTGAGGGTCAGCCACTGGACGGAGCCGCTACTGGAGAGGGAAGGTGGCCAGGTCATACACGAGTCCACCACTCCTTCACTATGCTTGTGACAGTGTGGTGTGCTGGCGGAGCCAGGTGACCAGGGGCCAGAGAGGCAGCTCTGACACACCATCTAGGTGGTGCCGGGAGGCAGAGGCATTTAAATAATGCGGAATGGTACTGGTGTGACAGAAATGGTCAGCGACGGATGCAGACGAGTGGGGCCACGAGTGAGGAGGGGGAGGGGTCCGTCATAGAGAGGAATTAGCTGAAGCTGTGGTGGTCAAGAGACGAGGAAACTTCCTGATGCGAAACTCGGTGGTTCAGGCTCAGCGTAGATGGTGTACCGAAATGAAAGGAGTAAAAAGATAGAGGCAGAGGGATAAGAGATAGCTATATATATATATATATATATATAGAGAGAGAGAGAAAGAGGGGGAGAGGGGGAGAGAGATAGAGAGCAAGAGAGAGCCCGGCGCAGGGAGAAGCTACGCTGGCGCGGCAGTGCTCGCCGCAGTCGTAGGGAGAGGCTACGCTGGTGCGGCAGTGCTCGCCGCAGTCGCAGGGAGAAGCTACGCTGGCGCGGCAGTGCTCGCCGCAGTCGCAGGGAGAGGCTACGCTGGCGCGGCAGTGCTCGCCGCAGTCGCAGGGAGAGGCTACGCTGGCGCGGCAGTGCTCGCCGCAGTCGCAGGGAGAGGCTACGCTGGCGCGGCAGTGCTCGCCGCAGTCGCAGGGAGAGGTTACGCTGGCGCGGCAGTGCTCGCCGCAGTCGCAGGGAGAGGTTACGCTGGCGCGGCAGTGCTCGCCGCAGTCGCAGGGAGAGGTACGCTGGTGCGGCAGTGCTCGCCGCAGTCGCAGGGAGAGGCTACGCTGGCGCGGCAGTGCTCGCCGCAGTCGCAGGGAGAGGCTACGCTGGCGCGGCAGTGCTCGCCGCAGTCGCAGGGAGAGGTTACGCTGGCGCGGCAGTGCTCGCCGCAGTCGCAGGGAGAGGTACGCTGGTGCGGCAGTGCTCGCCGCAGTCGCAGGGAGAGGCTACGCTGGCGCGGCAGTGCTCGCCGCAGTCGCAGGGAGAGGCTACGCTGGCGCGGCAGTGCTCGCCGCAGTCGCAGGGAGAGGCTACGCTGGCGCGGCAGTGCTCGCCGCAGTCGTGCCGTGGGCGCTGTTTGTGAGCCTGTTTGTGGCGCCGGCTCAGAGCAGAGCAGAGTTACGGCGAGGCTCAGCACAGCCCGCCTCGCAAATGTGTCAAACGTCCGTCGTAAAACGTTCACGGCCGTGTGATAAGCTCACGGGGCCACCGAAAACCACCAAACTGTGGCAAAACACAACGGAAGCGAGTAAAAAAAAGCCCAGATGGTGTACACACGTGTAATATAAGCATCCGGACACTAGTGCACATGAACTTGCAACTGAAGACATGCATGCAATGCAGTAGCTCTTCATCACCCATTGGCATGTATTCAAGAGCATTTACGAGGAACAAAAGACACAAAATCAGTTTTTTCCCAGGCATGACCACATCGTACAGGTTTGTTTTGCTTTGCGTTTTTAGTATCCTAGCGAGTAAAGGTAGTAAAGATTTCGCCGGTTTTTGAGCATAAGACGATGATAGAATTGTTGCTGGCCACCGTCATAATAGTTTTTAAGAGTGTCAGCAATGTCAGACCACTCCACTGCAGTGATCAGCCCACATTAGGACATCTATTTAAGTGTCCCAAACAAGGCAATGAATAAGTGTCCCAAACAGGGCCTGATATTCCGGTCAAATGCTCCACTCGCAAGTTGCATACTCCATAGCTGCAACAGGTTAGATAAACAAGATCTCTGAGATCAAAATCCATGCTGAGTATCCCTTCAAAGGTTATGTCTCTCTAGACCAGTCCGGATTTCCTCTTTAACCAGTTGGCTAATACCTTGCAAACTATTGAGGTCAAACTTACTGGCATTTAGTTTCCTATAGACCTCATGATTCCAGTTTTGACAATTGATACTGCATTTGCATTTCGCAAAATTGCAACCATATAACAATCATCAACCTCTATTTCACCATCTACCTCCGTGCCCCTACAATACATGCTTTAGATTGAAATTTGTAGAAGGTAAAGAACCTCTTAAGATTCTCGAGCTACTTTAAGCTTAGACAATCTTGTAGATGACCTAGCGCACCTACTAGCTTTATTTCCGGCTGTTCGATGTGTTTATAAATTTGTCCGAGAGTTAGGATCATTTAATTGCTTCACTGCCTGCTTCTTTGACACCAGTAAGTGTTTTACTTGCTTCGTCAGCTATGAAGGTTGTTTAACCTAATTTAATATAATTTGTATATTGTGAATGAACTTTCTCTTTCATCTTCATCTTCATCTCTTTCTGCATCAACTTGTCAGGATTTTCATTCCGGTCTAATAGCCTGTATAATGCTCCAATCCTTAACCGTGTTCCATTCTTCATGATTATATCTGACACAAGGATTCTACTCTTTCACTGTGTGCACCATCCTCCATGGCATGACATTATATTGCTTGCCTCACATACGAGAGCATCCCACCTCATATCCTTGAATTTCTTTGACGAGCACGCATGCTGTAGCATGTCAAGTAAAATTATTGCAAGTTATCTCCAAAAATGCTGTCATTAACTCATGGGTCAGCTATGCATGCCAAGCATAGGTTTTCAGACAGCATATATGAATGCAGTTTCCCAATGTTGTTCCTAACACGCCTGGGATTTTCATTAAGACATGATAAGCTTTTCTTTTCCTCACTTGATGTACTTCCTACCTTATAACCAGAATATTGCAATAACCCCTAATGATCCGCCTGATTTCCATGCACTGAACACATACTGAGAGCCTCCTCGTACCTGTTGCTGAGTAATATATAATTCCACTCCCCATGCTTGGTTGTAACCCATCTAATGCAAACATTTAAGAAACAAACAAAAAAACTATTCCCACAGATCTACGAGTTTTGCCCCATGCTCCTCTCAAATCTTGGTCGCCGTGCTATGACCATTCAGTCCAATAACCATTGAATACCTATGGTTGCGCATACCTCGGGAGGACGGACGTCGCCATCCCTCTCTTTCGACTTTCTGCTAACCTACATATTAGTCCTGTACTCGTCTGTGGTTTCCTCAGTTTTACCTCTACCTACATCATTCACACCAACATGCACAATTACTGTTGCACCCTCAATACTTCCGTGCATTACTCCTAGCCTATCCCCAACATCCTTTCCTAGGGCTTCCGGAAAGCAAGACCCGAGTCCGCTCTAGCTCGAGCCTTTATTACGAAGTATACGATCAGTATACCTAACACTTGAGTCCCCTATAACTAAAACCTTTATCTCGCTATCTTTAACTATCTAGTTCACTAGAATTTCAATATCGAGTGGTGGAGTCTGAATATATATGTAGATACAGACTTCTATTGAGGTAATCCATAATGAACTCGTGACTGGTACAACCTCGTCTTAAGATCATAAAATAGCAGGGCAGAAAAGGTCAATGTCACAGAACACTTACACTGGTGACCATGGAAGTCATAAGAAACATCGGGGTGAGCAATGATCCAGTCCAGATCAGAGGCGCACCCAAGGGGTCCCGGACACACCTAATTAGGAACCATAAATATACCGTATCAAACGCTAAATTTTCAGGTCTTCATCACGCAAAACTCATATTTTCTGGCGTTTCGCGAGCACCAAGCTTTCTCTTGTTCATTTTTTTCGTTCCCCTCCCCCCAGTAGTAAAACCACGGCTGCGCCACTGGGCGGGATCCACGTAAGAAGTTTTGCTTAGCACAGGACATAGTTTCGCAGAACAATGGAAGTCAAAGTTTGGCTCAAATACAAAATTACTCAACTAAAAAACTAGGTGCTATGAGTGCAGCTCAGATACCCATTGCGGACGACATGACTTGGATTGAGGGGGATCAGTGCCGTGGCCGGGATGAAGTCCGGGGTCGGAGGGAGGGGGTGAGAGCGGGAGGCGGTGGGGTGGGGGGGGGGCTGGTGGGCGGAGGGCCTTGTCGGCCGTCGGTGAACCAATAACGCCGCGCGCGCGGCCGCCGATCGGTCGATGAAACGAACATAATTGTGGCGCGCTGTGGTGGGCTCCTGCCCTGTGGTGGGCTCCTGCGCGTCGTCTGACCAGCAGCTGAGCACGTCCTGACGGTGTGTGGCAGCGGTGCGATGGCGACGCGCGCCCTGAACGTGCCGCCCACCATAGACACCTCTAATTGTCGGCCGAGTCGCGCTCCGGCCAGCCGCACGTGCTATCGCGCTCAGCCAGACAGCGTGCGGGGCGGTCTCCTTGAGGGGACCAGCGTCAGGACGTGCTATCTCGCTGGACCAGACAGCGTGCGGGGCGGTCTCCTTGAGGGGACCAGCGTCAGGACGTGCTATCTCGCTGGACCAGACAGCGGGGCAAGACCGTCGCCTTCAGGGGCATCCACGATGAATGGTGCTCCGGTTCCCGCGGGTATCATCCTCCGGCCTTTCGGCACGGACCAGAATTGAATAGACACTTAAAGCCCGAGTGGCACTGCCTGTGCTGCGAATTGCATGATGACGCGTCGCTGAGTCACATTGAGTGTTTGCCCTATCTCTTGTCGTTGGAGAGAAAATACAATCAAATTTATCACTTCTAAGCGGCATCCAATATCATAATGAAGGACGTGGTTGAAGCAAGTTTCTGGAGCATGAAATGTTTCTTCATAGAGAGCAAATTTTAAAAGCGTGAACAAATTTTTAAAGGCGTATTTTACTTCAATATGTTTTCGAGCACTAGGTGGTCCGATGCATAGCGCCTTGTATTTCAGTATGGCGCACACTTTTTTCCTTCCCTAGTAGGTATTTCAGAGTGTGGGTGTGGGAATTTGGTGGTAAAAATATGTTGAGTATGGTTGAAAAAAAGGTTCTTCATTGATTGCTTTTTTTGCATCCAGACGTTGCCCTCCTCAGAAAAGTATACTCTTTTTTTTATCATTTGGAGATTCAATGGTGCTGTTTGGCAATGCACTACTCTGTGATGAAGGGCTCAAGATTCGATTATGTGCAATTTGAAATTCTGATGTCGCAGGTTTCAGCAAAAAGATCCTTCCTGTATCTAATTACTCAAGATTTTCCTCAGAACGTGCTCCTTTCTATCCAATGACGTATGCTTTGTGTAAATATATGTTGTCGCAACCCTCTTACGGACTACAGTAAATGGGAGGCTTGAAGTTCAAAATGAGTGTAAAGACATAAAGACATAAAGACATAAAATATTAGTGCAACTATGAGCCACAAGGGCCCTTCTTGGTTGCACTCTGTACACTGAACCAGTTGCCCACCAAATCTGTCAATCAGCCCTCCCTGTAATACTGAAAAGCAAGCCCTCTATTCTTATAATGATTGTCTATGCTGTTTTTAAAGATGTTCAATGTGCTGCTACTGACGATGTTTTCTGGCAGCTGGTTCCAGTGTTCCACTACCCTGTTGGTGAAGAAAGTTTGCCTTAACCTTGTTCTGCTGTGGTTAACTTTAATTTTGAATTTATGACCTCTAATTGCATCATTTCTGTTAAATTCAAACATTTCCCCAAGGTATCCCCTCTCCAGACCATTGACAAATTTAAAGACCTCGATGAGATCTCCTCTCAGCCTTCTATATCTAAGTGAAAACATATTTAATTTCTTCAATCTTTCCTCATATCCCAGGTTGCTTATGCCATTAACCATTTTTGTAGCCCTCTTTTGTACTCTCTCTCTAAAAGCCAGCAATCTTTTTCATAACTAGGAGACCAAGCTTGGATGCAGTATTCCAAATGTGGCCTGACATATGCACAGTAAAGCTTCCTGATGAATTCCTGACTTCTGTATGATACATTCCTATTTATTGCCCCAAGCATTCTCAGTGGCTTCTTACTGGCTTCCTTGGTCTGTTCTGATGCCCCAAATTGTGTGTTTAGAATAACACCTAAATCCTTCTCCTGTTGAGTCACTGATAGTACTTGGCCACCCATCAAGTATGGATCCTTCATATGCTGCTTACTTACATGCATGATTTTGCACTTATCGAAATTTAATTTAATTTGCCATTCTTCGGACCACTTCACAAGTTCGTCTAAGTCTTTCTGCAGCGAGATATGCTCATTGTGACTTGTCATCACCCTAAAGACTCAAATCATCCGAGAATTTTTAAATATTACAGCTTAGGCCATATCCAATGTTATTTACAAATACAATGAACAGAAATGGCCCCAGTACTGACCCCTGGGGGACTCCACGAATAACATTTTGCCATGATGACATTGTACCATATATCATATATAAGCGGAGCGTGAACACCCCTTCTCTCTCTTCTTCTGTCGTCCTCGTCAGGTGCATTACACCTCTGCCGTCTCACTGTCGCCAATATAGAAATGAGTGCTTTGAGCGAGTGTTGGAGTGATGAGTGATACAGTGAGTGACCGGTGGAAGTGAATTGATGAACCACGCGCAGCACTGCTTGTCACGGCTGAGTCACCGTGTCTGACACTGTTTTCCAGCTTTCTTTCCAAGCTTTTCGTACTTCATTTCCTGATGCCACTGCTCTCTTGAATTGGAGGGCCTCCTTTAGCATTCTTGAATTAGAGTGCTCTTGACTAGGCCCATGCTCTCTTGAATTTGACGATTCCTTTACTCTTGAATTGGAGTGCTCTTGGCTAGATCCTTGCTTCCATGAATTGGAGAGTTCCCTTGTCTCCCTTGAATTGGAGAGCTCTAACCTACGACCTTTTTTTTAATACTTCCACTTATATTTAGGTTACTTCGATTATTTCTTTGCATTCTCCCAGCATATATCTTTCCGACCTCTCACATTGCAGTTATTTGTTCCTTTTATTAGTGTTTTTCACGTAATTTCCTTTCATACGTTATTCCCGCTTACTTATATCTCGCTCGCCTTTCTATACCCTTTTCTTAAGGCCCCTTGGCCGCTCTACCCCATGCTGCAGGGCAACACCCACCCACCCACTCACACATACAGACCACTACCAGCGGATGAACACGGCGTCCGCAACAACCTGTGCCCCATGTATGGCCGTCTGAGGTAGACGAATAACGCCTGTTTCTAAAATAGATAGTTGGGAAAGGCGTGGATATGTGTGTTGTTACATGGAGGGCAAGATTAGTCAGCCTTTGTTCCATCAAATTTTGATAAATTTTGATAAATACACATTCCAGTCTGATCGGCGTGAAACATGCGCACTTTCTTACCTTGAACGATTGAACTACGGGAAACATGCGAACTTATTTTTGCACTGTCTTAATACCTATAAGGTCGTGCTATACCATGGCCATCGACTGGGAGTTAGTTCTATTAAGAGGAGAAATGGCTCTCGAGAAAGCCTGGTGTGCGAAGAAATATCTCCCTTCTGCATTCGGTTTCGGTTTTAGTGCAACTGTGACAAACAAAACATTTATTCGGGCTCGTGCGCTTGCATTTTCCAAAAAAAATTATCCCTACCATTTCTCGGCTCGCGAGGGCATTGAGAACAATCGTATCGCCCCATCCCTATTATACAAATTCTGGCCGAATTCTCGCCCGTCTCCGACATAAACGTCTTAACGAGTTTGATTATAGCGAATTCTGCCATATAGATGTTTATTTCGCGCTAGATCGAATCTTGTGAAAGATTCTACATTTTTAACACACGATTAAACATACATTGACACTTACTGGAGAGAAACAATCAACAATGACTTTAATCTACTTTTGCGCAAGTAAGACTCACCACAGCATAACGCTTGTGACATTTGGGCTAGGTTGATTTTCTTTTCTAATTGGTCATGCCGTTCATACGCGTAGTTGAGTATTAATTTTGTCCCATCAAAACAGCGGGGAATATTCCTGCTTCTAATTGCCACCTGAGTGGCTCGCGGTCACATGCCCATGTTCAGTCCCAGAACATGGACCGAAAATATACATCTTATCGGGATTTCCTTTTTGTATCGGTAGGTATCCATAGGAACAGCACGATGGTTACAAAATAATTATTGGACCATATAGACATTACCGTTACGTGTTATCCCTAGACTAGTATTCAAGAAATCAGCAATAATATCGGCATCGAACGATCATTTGTTCAGTCTTCGATGATCTATAACATGCAATATATACAAAAATTATATATGAGATGCGCCATGCATATAATAACACTGGGGAACAAAGTGTATTTTGCATTGATATTGTTGTGTTTCTTCGTGTCCTGAACGTATTCGCCACTGGAACACACGGTCTTACAGTCTATGCACGGTATATTACACAGATAATATAACAAGATATACGGACCTCCGTTCTGCACACCCTGACAGGTCACCACCGTCAGCCGAGAGCCCAAGATGGCGCCCGCTTAGCGAGCTGTAAGGCGGGAATCGTGGCAAACAAATTATATATGAAACAGATACCAGCACATGTTCTTACCTAATTTCAGTGTGCTGAATTCAAATCTGAAGTTGGTTTTTCTCTGCAAGCTCTCTATTAATTTTTTGCTACTCAACATTTTCATTTGTTCGCATAGGTGCATCGCAATATGCATTAAAGTTTTCAAAAAGGCAAACACATTTGCATATACATATATTTGCAGCGAGATATGCTCATCCTGACCTGTTATTGCCCTAAAGACCTTCAAATCATCCGCAAATTTCAAAACTTTACTGCTTAGGCCCTAGTACTGAACCCTGGGGGACTCCACTAAGAACATTTTGCCATGATGACTTTGTACCATTTAGCACCACTCTTTGCTGTCTATCTGAAAGCCACAACTCTATCCATTTTAAGATGCTACCTGCAATACCATGGGACTGAAGCTGTATCATTAACCGTTTATGGGGTACCTTGTCAAAGGCCTTACTAAAGTCAAGATATGCTACATCAACCTGATTTCCGTCATCAAATTGTTCTGTGGTGAAGTTCAAAAAGTCCAAGAGGTTTGTGAGACACGATCGTCCTTTTCTAAACCCATGTTGAGTATTTTGAATCAATCTGCTACCTTCCAGATAACTAACTATTCTATCTTTGATAATTGATTCGAGTACCTTGCAGACTAGGGATGTGAGACTTATTGGCCTATAGTTTTCAACTTTCCCTCTCTCCTTTCTTGAAAATAGGAACTACATTTGCCCTTTTCCAATCGGTTGGAATTTCATTATGCGAAACTGATCTACAAAATATTATACTAAGTGGAAATGCCAGTTCCTTTTCAGTTTCCCGCAACACCCTAGCATAAATTTCATCAGGTCCTGCTGCCTTATTTGGCTTTATTTTCCTGATATGATTGTAAACAACATCACTATCAATGAAATCAACATCATTTGTCAGATCCCATGTCACTGAACTATGGTGTATGGTCGGCAGATTGGTCATATCTTCCAATGTAAACACTGATTTGAACTGCTTGCTCAGCTCCTCAACCATCTCACTATCCTCACCCAATGTAGTCCCGTTTACTTCCAGTGGACCAATTGTGCTAGAAACTTTACTCAGCTTGTAGAAACTAAAGAACTTTTTACTGTCCCCATTACAGTTTCTAGCTAAATCCAGTTCTTTTGTTCGCTTTGCTGCTCTGTTTTTTTGCTTCACAGTGTCTCTAGCTTTTCGATACGCCTTTAGATTAACGACATTTGAGGCTTCTTTAAAAACTCTAAATGCAGTTTTCTTAGCCCTAATTGCTTTTGTCACGTCTGGTGTAAGCCATGCTGGCTTTCCTACCCTTCTTTTGCGTCTTTGCTTTTGGGGGACATGTCTAATCTGAGTTTCCTTCAAGTAAGATTTGAATTTTTCCCACATTTCACAGGCATTTAAATTGGAGAATTCTTCTTCCCATCTGATGGCACTTAACGCCTCTCTCATGCCATTAAAGTCTGCTCTGTTGAAATTTGGAACCTTTACCAAATTATCCTTGATAATTTCCGCTACATGTGCCTTGAATCTAACTATGTTATGGTCACTTTTTCCCAGAGTTTCGCCTACAGTCAAGTTTTGAACCAAGTCACTTAAATCCGAGAATACAAGGTCCAAGAATGAACCATGCCTGGTAGGTTCCGATACAAACTGGTGTAAGAACAGGTCCTCTTCAAGGCATTTCCTAAGCATTTTGCATGATGGGGAGCCAACACCAGCATTTTCATAACCTTTTAGATTAAAGTCACCGAGAATAAGGCACTTCCTCTTAAAGTTTCTACTGATTTCCTCACAAATCACCCTGTCAAGCTCCAGTTGCTGAGAATGTGGCAGGGTTCCTGATCGGTAGAAAGCTCCTATCCTAAGAGTATTGCTGTTGCCTTTTCCCACAGTGACATCAAGCCAAATGGACTCCACAGACACATTTTTATCCCCACCTGCTACTTTTTGAGAACTGAATAAGCTATTCATATAGAGCATTACACCACCCCCTTTCATTGCTGGACCCCTATTGCACGAAAACATATTGTATCCCTGGATCTCATAGTCTTGTAAGTTATCTCCAAAATACCCTTCACTGACCCATGCCTCCGTAATGCAAACAAAATCCGGTTCCTCCTCAGCAACATAACACTTGAACTCATCAAATTTGGAACGGATACTCTGAGCATTAAACATCATGCACTTAACGAATGCTCCATAACCACATTTGGCTTTTTCATATTGAGGAGTTCTTTTATCACTAGATGAACTATAACTCTGTCCCCTTGAGTTGCTGCTGTCCCTATTTGCAGACTTTGAGGTTCTATTGCCTTGGCTGACACTATTGGAATATTCCTGAGTTGGCAATGCAATTTCATCCCTCCCCACCCCATTTCCTAGTTTCCCTGAAGGACATGCTCGTATAATTTGCCTAACACATGGACCCCCTTCTCAGAAAAGTGCAGGCCATCCCTCTGATAGAGGTCCCACGATGCATAAAACCTGCTCCACTCGTCTACAAATGTAAAACCTAGCTCATGGCAGAGCTTTCCTACCCTGGCGCTTGCTGCCAGTGCCCTAGAGCTCCACTCAGGGGAGGCTCTAGCCCTAAGCAAAATTCCTGTTATAATGACTCTATTGGTACCCTTCAGGGTGGCCAGAAGGGCCCTGTACTCCCGCAGAAGCTCCTCACTCCAAGTCTGACCTATGTTATTTACCCCTACATGCACTATGACTGTGTTAAACTGGTGATCACTGGTGACCTGTGCCACCGCAGGTACCAGGTCCTTCACCTTGGCACCAGGCCTGGTGATGCACCTCCTGTCCCTCCTACCTTTACAAAATACCCGCTCTAAATATCGCACACGAGAGTCTCCTATGACCAGCACTGACTCCTTACTACTGCTATCCTGGGGGCAGTCATCCAATGCCTGGAACATATTTGTTGTTACTATGCCTGCCCGCTGGGCCGGTTGGGCCGGTTGGCTAGACTTCCTCCCGCTCCTACCACCTGCCACCTGCCACTCACTGACCCTTTCCTTAGGTTCGCGTCTCCAAATCCTCCACCCCCTGACCTCATGCCACTTCCCCTCCTGTGACCTACCAGAACTACCCCTCCTCTGTTCACTATTAAAACTCCCCTCCTGAGAGATTCCAGCCACCTCCACAGTAGGGGAAGCCTCAGCTACCTGGTGGCCTGCGACCACCTGGACATATGATGTCCCTGCTACGGAGTGACCCCTTGTTGCTTTATCTTGCCTACCCTGTGCAACAAGGGTAGCCTTGAGATTGGAAACCTCTGCCTTAAGGGTCCTAATTTCTTCCTCTAGTGCCTGCATCCTGGTCGAAACCATCCTAAACGCTGCAACTTATGCCTAGATTTAGATTCAAATTAACTCGCTAAACAACCGACAAAAAAGCTAACTATCATTCACTATAAATCGCTACCAATACCAACACTAATATAAATCCCATACTGTCAGTTTATTATCTGAGTGCCTCAAGAAAAGCAGAAACTATTAAACAATTGTTTTTTTTTTTTTTTTTTTTTTAAATTAAATAAATACACAAGATGTCTAATCTAATTTTCTTCCACACAAGTATGACTTATGGCTACACAGAAAAATGAACAGTCACACAGCACTTATGAATACCCCCAACTTACTACGAATTAAATTATCTTAAAATTCAACACCAAACACACTATGCACACCAAAAAATAAATAAAGTATGTTAGGATAGTATGAATGTTGTCTAATGTACTTATGAAATCTACACACTTGTAATATCTCCTGCTACAGAAATCGAAGCGTCGAGAACACGCCGAAAGAAAACACGCCGAAACAAGATGGCGCCCTGCGGCGTCGCTAGGTTAATATAGTATAGTTTGCGTGCTACGAAAATGCTTATAAGATAAAAACTAATGAAATATAATCACAGAAGTAATTGCTAAACACCTATCCACAGCTTAGACTAGAGTACTGCCCTGTTTTGCAGCGACTTATCTGGAAACCTGGAGCTCGGGTGCACGTCCCACCACTTCGACACCTGGCGGCAATATGAGTGTGTGGTCATGCTTCTGAGTTTGGTCCACTCTGCATATTAAGTGTTCCCCTGCTCAATCCAACCAAAATGATAATTTGCGCTGAAGAAGACCATTTGCAGATTGCATGGCTATATTAAGTCATATGTTGTGAAGTTTGTGCAAACAAAGAACTTGACTGGCTCCCATGATTTGTGTCGCGATAATAATTTCTAAATACAGAAAAACTCTGCAGTAGATACTACACAGATATGGTAATATTGTGCTCTGCGGCATTCACAAGATTGGTTTGCCATGGACTTATCTCCACAAAGCAAAGCAAAGATGTTAGGTTTAGGTAGGTTAGGTTTTAGTAGGTTAGACTTAGGTTTTTAAGTTGGAAAACTGAAGAATAATCACAAAAATGTTGTTGCGTTCTTTTCCTCCAAAAGCGGTTCGGGTAGGTTTTGTTGGATTTGATTAGGTTTCATTAATTTGGAAAATTTGGAAGATGCAAAATTGTTATCAATTTTAGAAAGGTAATATAGTTTTATGTAAAGTAAAAGATCACGTTTCTGTCCGACGTACGGATGCACATTCAATTCCATTGACGGTCTTGGACCCGTCAGTGTGTGTTCGAGAGTAGCAGCGATATCATTCTAGCAACTCCAGGGCTTCTGCTCCCAAAAGCTCTGGGACAGTGTGTCCGTTCTTGACAGTCACAAGGGAGACATCAATTTTGGGTGAGGAAGACAGTGCATCTCTGTTGGATCTTCGGCCATGTGGAAGTATCTGGAAATGAACGTGCCGATTCTGCAGCGAAATGGACTTCCCGGAGACCATGAACACTTGTTTTTTTTTTCCATTTCCAACGATTGACCATGTCCCCGGAGAATATCGTCATGCATAAACACCAAATGGCAGAGGAGCTGCAGCGCACAGACAAATAATAAGCTGCATGCGATAAAACCACACCTTGGAGAGTGGTTGTCGTGCCACGACTCAGAAGTAACGAGCTAACGCTGTACACATATTGGACTGGACGAGGTGACAAGGAGTTCCGGACGTTTTCGGGATGCACCTTCATGTTGCCTCTAAGAGCAGAGACGAGACTATATCTTTTGAGTTTAGTTTTTTATCCAGTTGGAGTGGAGAATACGTCTTTGAGTATATCTTCGAAATTGGCCCAGCTGGCCTTGGGTAGGTATATCGTTGGGGTCTGGTGCCAAGTGTTGAGTCTCCTCCGATATTGTCGGCCAGATGGAAAAATGGCCACTAGCCATGGGGTCGTTTTAAGTCTAGCGTCGAGGTATGTCCAGTTGGGATCGAAAAGTGAATGTGAGTGCTAGTATTTAGAACACACAATGATTATTCCGTGGTGAAAGACTGCAACATGCGACCTCTCGTGTTCACATTTCCGCAGACCCACACAGTTCACAGTTCCCGAAAACTAAAATGGGGAGTGTAGTTCTAAAAATAACCGGACGACTTCACCTCAGGTAAAAACAATTCCAGAAGGTAGGAACATATAACATATCGTTATAGAAACATTATCTAACAGGATGCGAGCTGCTACTGCTTGGAGGTCTCTTTAGCACGATTTCGCTAGCTCCGATACCATTGAGAACAGCCAGCACGATTCCACCATGAGCATTTGTATAAGACATATATCCGAAACTCTGCGTACTGCTTCAAAGCGCAAGGAAGGTCAGGTCGGAACTTGCTCTCTTGAAGGTATACGACAGGGCAGTGCTGATTTAATATTATCTGGATCTCCCGGGTGCTGTTTCTGAAACCATACACTTATATTATTTTTTTTTTAAAACGACTGCCTGTGAGCCTTCTAAGGTTTGAATAGAAGGGATGTTTCAGCTCGGTTCGGATTTTCCTCCAGACACAGGTGGCTGGTCCAATTATTTTCAGAGCTTTATATTGCTCAGCTTTCGTCCCGGGATTGTGCGGCTCCAGGATGAGGGTATCGCTGGGAGCGATGGTCTCTTGGACCTGGTGCCAGTGGATACCCCCTGTGGGTGAAGCCAGGCCGCCCGACCCACAGCTCCGAAGTCGGACGCTCCAGATAAGACCCAAATCCCGGAAGCCGCCTGGCCATTTGGTGATTCCACTGGTGGATGGCGGGAGGACACACTGACCTCGATCTCAGAGGGGGCCGCTCCCACCCGCCGACCAGTGATGCTGGTGAGCGTAGGAGTCGCGAACTGTTCCTGGTGCTTTTAAGGGAGCTTTATCCTATGCCTGCTGGATACGAGACGCTTCAGCATTAGGGACCAGGCCTCGGCTAGTGAGTACAGACGAGGTCAAATGATCGCAATAGGTCCCTCGTCTGAGATAGAAAATGGGTGAGCCGCGAGCGGTGACAGGATGAATGATTTTTACTTTACCTGCATACGACACTAGGGTGGGTGTCCATGTAAATTTCCCTGTCCTGTCGATACGATATTTGTTTAGTGCATTTCGGTGGAAGCATTTATATCTGCCTCACATGTGCTGGGCAGGCTCTGTCGTAGGCGGCATGCGTGGTCTGCCCTGGCCGCAATTTATACACCACAGCTCTTCAGAGTTGCAAGTTTTGTCGGTGTGTTCTCATGCGCCATACCTACCACAAGTCGAGCGACCACGGAAATACGGGGTGGTGTGCCCGTATATCTGGCATCAGAAGGTTTGGAACGGAAACACTGGCCTTCATCTTCACGCAGCCAACGTACACCGCAACGAGTATGTCTGTGGAGCTAGAAGTCGTACGTGTCTTGTATGTCGCTTTCGCGTCTCACTTTGATCCTTCGAGATTTTACGACACCGTACTCAGATAAGCCATCGACAATTTGCGCATCTCAAACGTTTCTCAGATCAAAGCAGCTTATAGCACCTTGATTTTTTTGTCCTATGTTACTCAGTCAAAATAGGTATCGCGACATCGTGCCTCCAGCTCCGGTACGCTGCATTTAAATGCAGTTAGGTGCGAAGTTTTTCAGGCATCCTCCGCACATCAAAATTCCACTTCAGGTGCTCTACCCCTCAGTTTTTTTTTGCATCGGAGTACGTCACCAAGCAGGTCGCATCCGCGCTTCCGTTGAAATGGTGATAGTGTAGATAACGTCATCCCACGGCCGGTCAACTTGAGGATCAGCACGCGTGGCGACGACAGCCTAGACGCTGAACTAGTTCCTGAGTTTTGACAAGGCGAAGCGGTGGTAGGGGCTACGGAGCGGGGCCGTCATACCGACGGCGGTAGGCCTCTGCGCCTGCCTTGGCCGGCAGGCAACAGGCAGAGCCCAGGTCCCCAGCCCCAGGCGACATGTCGCTTGTCCCGTATGGAGCCATACAGGCCCTCCTGCTCCTCCAGGACGTCGGACCCGAAGAGGCGTGTTGCTCCCCCGTCACACCTGACACAGTACGGCGTGGGACCTCAGTCTCCAGGACTTCTTCAACCCCGGGGGACGGGCCGAGGGGGGCGCGACTACCCCGATAAAACCGACCTGGTGGGCAGGACCGGGGAAGATATCCTATCTACTCATAGTGGTGAAAATTGGTGTTTCAGGCCTCGGCAAAGGACATCGATGTTTGGATTGGCTGGACGTTGGAATGGGAGCATATGGAAGGAAGGACGAGCGAGGAACTCCCAGTCTGGCCCCTTACCATTAGTCTAGCCCACCACCGCGGAAAGGTGGTGCCTCGTCGGGGGGGGGGGGGCGACTTCCGTCTGCTGGTAAATTGTAGACCCTTTTACGCCATGTGACCGGCCTGATTTCGGTAAATAACCCGGCAAAACGCGCCAGCCTCCGCAAGTATGTGAGCTTGGTGATGCCCTTGGAAATGCTTTGAACTCTTGTTGGAACGTGTGTAGCTAATTATGGCACACCGAACGGTATAGCCTATCTTGAAATGCTCCCGACTTCGAAAACCCAGTTCAAAGACGTTACCTACTACTCAGGGATTGATCACTGCCACCCTCTGCATTTATGTGCAAATGTCCAGATACGGGCCACAGCGCCGCAGGTTCACAGCCTCAGTTGCAAGCGATGTGCATCAAGAGAACTGTAGGGTTTTACTGGACTCTAAATACGCTTGTGTGTGTGTGTAGGTGTTTTCCTTCTCCGGTATATTGCCGTTGGGTTCAGTGGAGCGGACTGGTGCGGGCTGATGGCCGCTGGCGGGCGCCACTGACGGCCATGTGGGTGCCCGGATCAGCCGTGATCAGATCAGAATATGCACCGTTGACGCCCGCACAGCCGTGGATCATCTCATCTCGAATAGGTCCCTGTCGCTACATTCGCAACGGGGCTGCGATTTGCTGTGCAGCATGGAATTGTGTGGCGCCGTTTGTTCACCAGCCTGCATGAAACTATCTCTGCTTTGTGGTATGGTGTTCACACATTTTATCCCGAGCTGACCTCTATCAACCATAATCTGCAATGCGCATCGGTAATTCGTTCGTGCATGTGTTATGCATGTCTATGCAATTGGGATGATGTATATATATATATGTATATATATATATATATATATATATATAGAGAGAGAGAGAGAGAGAGAGAGAGAGAGAGAGAGAGAGAGAGAGAGATATGAGACTCATTATATGTTGTTAAATAAAATTTATCATCAGCTTACTCGCTGACCAGATAGTTGCCTGTTGCGCATTTTAGAATGAAAACATCTGGGGGACTATGTGGTGAACTTGGTGACCGCAGTACCTATGCTGCCTGGAGATTTGAGAGTATGGGGTGAGCATGGTGACCACGGAACTTATGCCGCCTGGATGCTGGCCAGATCATTCGAATGCTCAGCACCCGACTAAATGCACAACATATGTAAGCACTTGTAGAGTGCAAGATATATGTAGAGAAAGAGAGAAGGGGAAGACAGATTGATGTGAGAGAAAGCCAGAGGGATACCAATGGAGAAGAAAAATAGAGAGGGAGATAGAGAGAGAGAGAGAGAGAGAGAGAGAGAGAGAGAGAGAGAGAGAGAGAGAGAGAGAGAGAGAGGAAGGGAGGGAGGAAGGGAGGGAGTGAGGGAGGGAGGGAGGTTGAGAGAAAGAGAGAGAGGAGTCCTTTCGAATAGTGTCAGGCTGGCAGGTAGAAAGATACGGAAGGGCCCGTGATGCTCTTGAGTGTAGTATTCTATCAGCTTCCGTGCCATTCAGCATTTTCCATTTTTGTGTGTCATCTCGGGCGGTGGTCGCTCCATCCTCCGTCGCTGCAGGTCCTGGAATTTTGCAGCGTCTCCTGTCATCTTCCATCGTCGATGCATCCTGCCGACGCCTCTGCGGCATTCTCATCATGTCTGCTTTTGAGTCGCCTTTGTCCACCGGTCCCATGCAGCTAGGATTATCGCTCTCGCTACCTCGCAGGAAGCCCTCCAGCGCAAGACGCATTTCAGTAGGCGTATATCGCTGAGCATCTCTTAAGTAACTTTTATGAACTTACATTAGCCACTATCTGAGTCAGATTTCCGTGCCACCCACTTCATTAATATTTTCCGGCAAGCCCCCAAGTCATGATGATCCCATCATCAACCATAGCCTTAACTCGATGCACTTCACTTCCCGATAGTCACCACTGAACTGGCTAAGACCGCGCTTGAGATTAGTCAAGCAAGCCTTTCCCGCTCCGTGAGGTACCATGACTAATGCGTCTCCTTGAGTCTCCAAGCAGCTCATTCCCTTCAAATCCACAGCTCCCTTGAAAAATCCTTCTCGTAAAGCTAATGATGACTGAATGATCAGTCCTTGTGCATATGTAGGTCCGTCCCTTCAATGTTGTCCAGGTCCTCCTCCGAGCTTCCTCCGCCGGCACGTTACCTTCCCAGGAAGTGTTCAACAAGCCATCCTGACATTTGTAGGGGGTTCCAACCAGTCTTCGACCTGTCTTCTGGGAGTGAGCTTCCAACCTCCTGGCAAATTTACAGTCAGCTAGGGTAGCTGCACAAGCAAACCAGCTGGGCTAGCTGCATCAGCCAACCAGCTGGGCTAGCTGCACCAGCCAACCAGCTGGACCAGCTGCACCAGCAACCCAGCTGGGTTAGCTGCACCAGTCAACTAGCTGATGCTGGTTGCACCAGCGATTAGTCGCGTTATTATTCGGAAGAACTATACGCTGGAAATGATCAGCAGGCGTTCGTGGATCTATCGGACCGTAGTGCCGCCACCCAGCGTGTCCGAGCCGAGCGAGGCGCCGGTACCGGACAGGTCCAGGCTGGGTACCGACCCGCCGTCGCCCCGTCTCGGCCAGCGCCACCTGGAGCCGGGAGGTGGTGGCCGGCCGCTGGACGGAGCTGGACCCGCGCCGATATGCCCGCACACGCCGCCGCTTGTTTGGCGGCGGCCGCCGCCGCTAATAGTGTCGTAAATCGTCCGGCCTGCGGACGGTGGACCGGCTGGCGGCAGGAGGTGCCGAGTCAGCGCGTGACGCCCGGCTGTCGTCCGGCCTGCGGTCGGTGGACCGTCCGGCCTGCGGACGGTGGACCGGCTGGCGGCAGGAGGTGCCGAGTCAGCGCGTGACGCCCGGCTGTCGACGACGACGGCCGGTCCACCGTCCGGCCTGCGGACGGCGGACCGACCGGCGGCAGGAGGTGTCGAGTCAGCGCGTGACGCTCGGCTGTCGACGACGACGGCCGGTCCACCGTCCGGCCTGCGGACGGCGGACCGGCCGGCGGCAGGAGGTGCCGAGTCAGCGCGTGACGCCCGGCTGTCGACGACGACGGCCGGTCCACCGTCCGGCCTGCGGACGGCGGACCGGTCGGCGGCAGGAGGTGCCGAGTCAGCGCGTGACGCCCGGCTGTCGACGACGACGGCCGGTCCCAGGCACGCCGTTTATTAATCGTCGGTCAAGTGCATGCGGTCGGTGCGTCGACGTCGATGTTCGGGCGGCATCGGGGTCGACAAGTGGTTTGTCTGGCATTGCTGCTCTCCCTCCCGCCGTCCCACTCTCTCCGACCGTGCATAGGCACAACAGGGTTGGACTGCCACTTGGTTCGGGCCCGAACAAGGTGTTGCATCCGCTAGCTGTTGTGTGCGTGCAGTGGTCAATCACCTCTGCCAGTCTGACGTCGAGTCTGATCAGTGGTCAATCACTTCTGCCAGTATGACGTCGAGTCGGATCAGTGGTGAGTCATCTCTGCCAGTTTGACGTCGAGTCGGATCAGTGGTCAATCACCTCTGCTAGTCTGCCTTCGCGTCGGATCAGTGGTGAGTCACCTCTGCCGGTCTGACGTCGAGTCGGATCAGTTGCGAGTAACCTCAGAGGTAGGAAATGTTAGCAACTTGGCAACGTACGTGGGCGACGTATTTCGCATGTCTGTGAACCTGCAGGTGACATTGGTGGATCGGCCACCCAGTTTATGTACCACCGCTCATTTTGGCTTTGGATAATAGGTAGCGCAGTCAAAACGTACAAAAGTTTTTCAGCAAACACTCTATTGAACTTGAGTAATTTCATCCTTCTAAGAACATTCGACTATAGCTTTCCCCTCCAATGAGTAAAAAAAAACTTCTGTACTAGATAATACTGGCAGATGTATCGTTTCATCCAGGACATTTCCAACATTCAGCGAAGCATTGTGCTTCGATTTGTTTCAATGTCATAATCTGTACTTGTAAGAGAGCGTGCAAGATGCACGTACCCCGACTGCGAATCTAATGGCGAGCTCAGGTCTTACACAAGTCATCAATGTCGTATGCATGGTAGTCAACCCAGACGGCTAGATAACAATAGTTTCAGAGTGGGAGGACAATGAGAAGGTTGGTAATGATATTCAGAAAAATAGACAGTTCATAGATGTTGACAACCAGAACATTATTATCTCCATAACGTATTTTATCATTTGTCTCACTTGGAGGATAAATGGTCTTGTATGACAATGAATAACTATGCGATGAAATGTTTAATCGCACTAGAAAGTGCAAACCGAAATTCTGATGCCATAGTTTTGAAGAAGCATATCCTCCTTATTCAATCACCCAACATTTTCCGCTCCGCATCTAGGATTGCAAAACACAAATCCAACTCTGCTGGCCGGTCACTTCAGGTAAGCTGTAGACCAACAGAATGGTAGAATTTGGTTGAAGCTAGCCTTGATACCTTGATACGCCCAGGAACGGACAGAGGAAGTGTCAGTCCAGTATGGCAGCCACTGTCCTATGCAGTGGTGGCTTTGGCAATGCAATCCCGCTGGAGTCACTCCATTACTGTGGTATTCAGCGGTGGCTTTGGTCATGCAATCCCGCCAGAGTCACTCCATTACTGTGGTATTCAGCGGTGGCTTTGGTCATGCAATCTCGCCAGAGTCACTCCATTACTGTGGTATTCAGCGGCAGCTTTGGTGAGTCGGAACGCAAGCGTCTGACTTACTTGTTGGCTACATGTCTATTTCGCGTATTTATGAACGATCCGTGCTCTTTTTGAAACAATCCGTTCTCGGAACATGCTGCAGGTTTCTCTAAGGAATCAGTTTGTGAACTAAGAAATAGCAGTCAACATCCTGCGCTAAACCGTACACTGCGTTTCAGACAGGTCTACAAAATTAAGTCAAAAGCAGCTTCGAGAGGACGTCCTCTTCCGCTATCCCAGCTGCTGGAGTTGTGCGGCCGGCAGCGTGATGCGACGCTGTACCGGTGCTACACCATCGCCCGCAATAGCCCCATCGACCACCCGCAGCCGAATTAATGGCCACTCATTGATTATTGGTCCCGGGCCCGGTTACTTATACAGCGCGGTATGATTTTATGTCGGAACCACTCGTTCAATGATACTGCCTGTCGATCGCCGCAGAGCGATCCGAGTCGACACTGACAATTAGTTCGATGTCGGATGGGGGTATCGAACACGGCACGGAATAGAGTAGTGCAGTGGCTGTAGCAATTATTGGTGGATATAGGCTCACGTTACGTCCGTGTAGCGCGTGTTTCTGATGAAAGTCATCAACTGGATTGCATCACTGCAGACTGTGGGATAGCCGAGGGCGGTTCAAGCATTGATGGATTACCCCATATCTGTAGGGTGGGTTGGGTGACAACGTGAATATCCGGATGTGTCCAAAGGTGCCTTTCTGCAGTCGGTTATTTCCAATGCAAATTAATATGCCACTCTTTCCGTGTAGTGTACCAAGCTGTAATCAATGCAACTACCTCCTGGACATTCCGCTAATCATGTCGGAACTTTTATGCGTCGCTGCTGCCGCTTCATCTCCACCTTTCTGCACAATAATTGCTGTGCCTCTCCCACCGGCTTGTAAGGGCATGCTAGCACCCTGTCGAAAAGCCCAACTGATGTGTAGATGCAGTGATGCGGCACGCCGCACCGCCAGGCTCGAGTACTGAGGGGCACGTTCACGTCCGGTTTCTTCACCTTCTTGCAGTTCGTAGGTTTCTTATATGCTTATTTTAACCACGTGAGGCGGAGTTCCGAGGCTTGGGCTTGGTAGACGTGGCAAGTAATCAGCAATCCCACAGGTTGCACACAACATGATAGCGATGCTATGCCTGACACAGCTGTCTGGGCGAGAGCGCTCGTGATCGTCGGTTAGGTTCAGCCCGCTCCTGCTGGTGACGTGTCTGCTCCTGTGGGTGTGTGGGTTAGGTTCAGCCCGCTCCTGCTGATGACGTGTCTGCTCCTCTGGGTGTGTGGGTTATGACCTGACTGCCCCTGCTGGTGACGTGTCTGCTCCTCTGGGTGTGTGGGTTAGGTTCAGCCCGCTCCTGCTGGTGACGTGTCTGCTCCTCTGGGTGTGTGGGTTATGTCCTGACTGCCCCTGCTGGTGACGTGTCTGCTCCTGTGGTTTAGTCCCTGTGGTGACGTGTCTGCTCCTCTGGGTGTGTGGGTTAGGTCCTGGCTGCCCCTGCTGGTGACGTGTCTGCTCCTCTGGGTGTGTGGGTTAGGTCCTGGCTGCCCCTGCTGGTGACGTGTCTGCTCCTGTGGGTGTGTGTGTTATGTCCTGACTGCCCCTGCTGATGACGTGTCTGCTCCTGTGGGTGTGTGTGTTATGTCCTGACTGCCCCTGCTGATGACGTGTCTGCTCCTGTGGGTGTGTGGGTTAGGTCCTGGCTGTCCCTGCTGGTGACGTGTCTGCTCCTCTGGGTGTGTGGGTTATGACCTGACTGCCCCTGCTGGTGACGTGTCTGCTCCTGTGGGTATGCGGGTTAGGTCCAGTCCGCCCCTGCTGGTGACGTGTCTGCTCCTCTGGGTGTGTGGGTTAGGTCCTGACTGCCCCTCCTGGTGACGTGTCTGCTCCTGTGGGTGTGTGGATTAGGTCCAGTCCGCCCCTGCTGATGACGTGTCTGCTCCTCTGGGTGTGTGGGTTAGGTCCAGTCCGCCCCTGCTGGTGACGTGTCTGCTCCTCTGGGTGTGCTAGTTAGGTCCAGTCCGCCCCTGCTGGTGACTTCCTCTCCCACTGGCGACGCACATCAGGTGACGCTGCTTCATGTGAGTGATTAACAGGAAGTACCATCTGTTTCCGTGGGTGCCTGAGGTTGTATGTATGATCTTCATGTATTGGTCAGGTACAAGGTATTTCTCCATGTCAAGTTCACTGAATTGCTTCTCTGTGAATAGCATGAAGTGAGGTACGTTCAATAGGTTATATAATGTGCGTGGCCTTGGCTCCAAATGTTGGAGACTGCCTTGCACGCACTTCATCTTCCCTTACATCTCACTTTCCATACAGGCAAAGTATATTGTGGGCTCGGAACGTGCTTCCGAAAATTATTGGGGAAGACTTGCATTCTACCAACTTCAATGCAAATTTGATCTAAAGTCACCCCAATGGTGCTGTTATAGCCAACGTCATATACAAGGTAATCGTCCGAGCTTCGTTTGTTGTCATATATATAACGAAAATTACTCCGAATGTTTGACAATTTGTCGTTATGAAGCGAATTCTCATGCGAAGCAAATATTTTTATGTGGATTTCCGTCCGACCACTTCATCTGAAATAACCAATTTGACAGCAAAATTACAGCTGGAATTAAAAATTTCGCCAATGTATAGGCACGGCTGCACCACCCCCTCGTTCCTGACCTATCGGGTTTGTCGCTAGCTGACCTCTGCTGGGGGCGAAGTGCGAGCACACAATGACAGGAACCCAATCTCACCAGGGCAGGAGAGGCTAATGTAGGCCGGTGCCATACAAAAACCTGAGCAATTGCGAGGGTCCAGTTGACATAGAGCAGTATTGTGTAAGCGACTACAGCGTTGTTGCCTGTGATTGACATGGAAGCGTGCTCTGATGCAATTACTTTGTCCAGCATACCTTGTTGCTTTACATCGAACACGACTTGTTGTATTGTCGCCGTGTTTTGGCTAGGATCCTGCATAGTCTACCTATTGAAAGATATTCCAGAGCCAAAGATTCACATCGACGCACACAAGCTGGCAGACACGTGGTTTACCTCGACACCCAGTACAATTACAAGAACACGTGCTGTGTATTCATTCATACTTAATAGTGTCTTCTAACAAACAAAAAAGCAATAACTGCTATGGTACAGATTACAGTTACAGAAGCTGAACCGTTCGACTGGCCAGTCACCGAGAGGCGACAGCTGAGCGTATCCCTGTGAAGCGTACCTTTTACCTCGGTTTTTCGTCCGTATTGGGGTGCGGCGGTATCGACTGCTTCTTGTCAGCAGTACGGCGCGCGTGTTCATACGCTCGTCAAAGGGCCTCTCACATAACGAGCACCGAAGGGGCTCTCACATAACGAGCCCCAGAGGGGCTCTCACATAACGAGTGCCGGAGGGCCTCTCAAATAGCGAGCACCGGAGGATCTCTCAAATAGCGAGCACCGGAGGTGGCGGATCCGCCCACACCCCTATCCGGATCTCAGAAACTAGTCATGCTAGACGCGCATAATTGTGAGGGTAAATTACGGCGGTAGTATCCTTGCTTCAGTATAAATTGCATGGCCATAGATGAATGGCTTCGGGATGAAATCAAGTTTAGATCGGCCACCACACATCGCCGCCACGCCACCGCACCAACGAAACCTGCATGACCCGAGGGCCGGGTGGCCAGTAGGCGGTTGGCCACCGACTGGTCCTTTGGCGTGATCCAAAATTATGCCCCCGGTGCGTGTGTTAGTTGGCAGGAGGTGGTAACGTGGCGAGTTCCACAATCAAACAGGCGGTCAACGGCACATTTTTTAAATAAAATTTAATCCGAGTTGTTGGGGTGGCTTGAGGAGCCAGGGTTCTATTGCTAAGCAGAGCTTGTTGCGTGAACCCTGGCCCCACCACCTGATCCATGAACTCCAGTTCAACGGCAGAATTTAGACCGAAAGCTTAACGTGCCGCCAATGCACCGACACGGCCACCCGGTAGCTCGTCCCCGGCCTTATCGGGCCAGCTGCCAACTGACACTCCCGGCCGGGGGCTAAATGCGAGCGCGCGAAGCGACTCGAACCCTGTGTTGCCAATACAGGGGAGACCGGTGCAGGCCAGCGCTCTAACCAACTGAGCTACCGGAGCGGCAAACATTTACAAGGTAAATGTTCAAATGTTGGTTTTAACGCAAGCATATTTTGGCCAGCTGTGGATTGAGGAAAGCGCAACTCTGCATTTGTATCTTGGTTTACTTCATATAGAACAGGTAGACAGGTGAAAAATGTCCTCATGCCAGGTAGAATAAGTGGCTAAATGAATACTTAGGTAATATGTTCGAATTATCTGATCTGTTGATTTGATAACTATTGCATTCTCACAGTGAAACACATTTTTCATAATGCACACCTCTCATAACGGTCCTTAATATCTGAAAATATAAAGGGCGAATGAAGAGCTGCACTGTGCCGACGACAGTGCTGCCACCCATCGGCGCTGACCTTCAGCGACGGTACCTCTCAACGGAGCTGACCCTCAGCGGCACTGGCGCTGAAGCACTGCACTGCGCCGACAACAGTGCTGCCACCCATCGGCGCTTACTCCCATCGGCGCTGACGACGACAGCCAGCAGTGCTGACACCGACAGCCAGCAGTGCTGACACCGACAGCCAGCAGTGCTGACGCCGACAGCCAGCAGTGCTGACACCGACAGCCAGCAGTGCTGACGCCAATAGCCAGCAGTACTGACGCCGACAGCCAGCATTGTTGATGCCGAACGGCGCCGGCAGCAGCGCCCGCCGTCGCCCGCACTGGGTGTGGGCGCAGCTGGAGGCGGTGGTGCGTCGACGACGATGCAGGGCGTCGGCAGCGTCGACACCGGGCGACGCTCGTTACGCGCCGCGTCGAGCTCGTTATTCTGTCTGAGCGGCAGGCGTACGTGAGAAATCCCGGCCGGGTCGGCTAACGATGCGGCTCCAGACACGCTGCCTGGCCCAGCCCGAGCGGCGCGCGTCCCTTCCACCACAGAGTAGGTCTGTCGGCATCGGCTTCGTTGGTTGCCAGGCATCGCATTATCCTGCAGTCTTAGCTGTTCAACCCACCGAGGATAAACACCTGAATGTCTGAACTTCCCTCACTTGCCATTCACTGAAATGCGTGAATGTTGGCGGATAATGTTCGGAGACTGAGGTCAACTGAGGTCGACTGAGGTTGACTGAGGTAGACTGAGGAATTCTGAGGTGGGTGGAGATGTTAGGAAGGGAAGCTGTAAAAGACGGCCGGAGAGCACACCTACAGCACGATTGCGCCCAGTCAGAGCACATCAGGCGATAGGAGAGCACATAGCCCAGTTTCAAAATGCAGTCGATAGGTATACATGGATTTAATGTTTGAGCCGAGTGCGGGTGTCTGAACGGGGCAGTCGGGGCTGAGTGAGGAGTCAAAGTTACAGGTAGGTGTGGCGGTGTCTCGGTAGGTATGTCGAGGCTGAGTGAGGAGTCATAGTTACAGGTAGGTGTCGCGGTGTCTCGGTAGGTATGTCGAGGCTGAGTGAGGAGTCATAGTTACAGGTAGGTGTCGCGGTGTCTCGGTAGGTATGTCGAGGCTGAGTGAGGAGTCATAGTTACAGGTAGGTGTCGCGGTGTCTTGGTAAGTATGTCGGGGCTGGGTAGGGCCGTGGCTACGTGTACACGTCGCGGTGTCTCAGTAGGTATGTCGGGGCTGGGTAGGGCCGTGGTTACATGTACACGTCGTGGTGTCTCGGTAGGTATGTCGGGGCTGGGTAGGGCCGTGGCTACGTGTACACGTCGCGGTGTCTCAGTAGGTATGTCGGGGCTGGGTAGGGCCGTGGCTACGTGTACACGTCGCGGTGTCTCGGTAGGTATGTCGGGGCTGGGTAGGGCCGTGGTTACATGTACACGTCGCGGTGTCTCGGTAGGTATGTCGGGGCTGGGTAGGGCCGTGGTTGCATGTACACGTCGCGGTGTCTCGGTAGGTATGTCGGGGCTGGGTAGGGCCGTGGTTACGTGTACACGTCGCGGTGTCTCGGTAGGTATGTCGGGGCTGGGTAGGGCCGTGGTTGCATGTACACGTCGCGGTGTCTCGGTAGGTATGTCGGGGCTGGGTAGGGCCGTGGTTACATGTACACGTCGCGGTGTCTCGGTAGGTATGTCGGGGCTGGGTAGGGCCGTGGTTACATGTACACGTCGCGGTGTCTCGGTAGGTATGTCAGGGCTGGGTAGGGCCGTGGTTGCATGTACACGTCGCGGTGTCTCGGTAGGTATGTCGGGGCTGGGTAAAGCCGTGGTTACATGTACACGTCGCGGTGTCTCGGTAGGTATGTCAGGGCGGTGGTTGAACGTGCGGTGTCTGGTAGGTATGTCTGGGCTGGGTAAAGCCGTGGTTACATGTACACGTCGTGGTGTCTCGGTAGGTATGTCTGGGCTAGGTAAAGCCGTGGTTACATGTACACGTCGCGGTGTCTCGGTAGGTATGTCGGGGCTGGGTATGGCCGTGGTTGCATGTAAACGTCGCGGTGTCTCAGTAGGTATGTCGGGGCTGGGTAGGGCCGTGGCTACGTGTACACGTCGCGGTGTCTCGGTAGGTATGTCGGGGCTGGGTACGGCCGTGGTTACATGTACACGTCGTGGTGTCTCGGTAGGTATGTCAGGGCTGGGTACGGCCGTGGTTGCATGTACACGTCGTGGTGTCTCGGTTACATATGTCGGTAGGTATGTCGGGGCTGGGTAGGGCCGTGGTTACATGTACACGTCGTGGTGTCTCGGTAGGTATGTCAGGGCTGGGTAAGGCCGTGGTTACATGTACACGTCGCGGTGTCTCGGTAGGTATGTCGGGGCGGGTGGGCTGGAAAGCCGTGGTTACATGTACACGTCGCGGTGTCTCGGTAGGTATGTCGGGGCTGGGTAGGGCCGTGGTTGCATGTAAACGTCGTGGTGTCTCGGTAGGTATGTCAGGGCTGGGTAGGGCCGTGGTTACATGTACACGTCGTGGTGTCTCGGTAGGTATGTCAGGGCTGGGTATGGCCGTGGTTACATGTACACGTCGTGGTGTCTCGGTAGGTATGTCGGGGCTGGGTATGGCCGTGGTTACATGTACACGTCGCGGTGTCTCGGTAGGTATGTCGGGGCTGGGTAAGGCCGTGGTTACATGTACACGTCGCGGTGTCTCGGTAGGTATGTCTGGGCTGGGTAAAGCCGTGGTTACATGTACACGTCGCGGTGTCTCGCACGTCGACAACTGGCAAACGACAAGAGCGCTTTCGGTGTGGTTGAGAATGCGTTGTATCAGCCTATTCGCATCATCAATGTAAGAGAAGCCAGCCTACAATAGTGATATGTGTGTGCTTCAGTTTTCATCCGCAATATCCTGACGCAAAGGCTCGAGTACTATTGGGTAGAGGGGACAGCCCCTGCCTGAATATTAGACTAGTTTAGTACTGACTAGAAGGAATCAACTTCAAAATGGCTCTCTCTCCTCCCCCCCCCCAACCAACTTTGAGACGGTTCCCGTACCACTGCTCTGATATACATCACTCGTGAACGAAAATGCTGACAAATGCCAAAATAACTACCGTGGGATCGTTTTCTCAACAACAAAAAAAGCAGCACCATGGTGAGCACGTGTACTGCTACCAATGTGAAGGAACTGTTAATCTACAGGGTATTAAATATTTTGGCTACGTAAACAAATATTATATTGCTATTACTAAGCTTTTGGTCAAGGACCTCTCAACGTCGATCGGTCGCAAGAGAGATCATAAAACACAGCAGTAATAGCTGGCTTCAACTAATATACATCATTAGTTGAATGATATATATTAGTCCAACCCAAGCTGGAGCATCACGATCATGGTCGCGAGGCATCACACATCATGCGTACATACATTGTGCATATATCATGATGAGACACTCTTGATGCACACATTAGGCAGCTTACCATGTACCGTAGCGGCTGATGTAGCATTTAGGCAGCGAACATTTAAACAGCTTACGTGTTCACATACTCAGGCTGATGGGCCATCTTCGTGGCTATTAGGCCTCTCCGGTATCGGACCAATTTGGCGATGTTGTGCGTTGTGTAGGGATCATCAACCTGAGCGTGCATTCTACTCTTGCTCGCTTGGATTTTGCCCCTCTAGCGAGCGACCTACTGTCCGAATTTCGTCGAATCACGCGACCGTTCGCCCAGCGGCGCCGATCTTTGTCCTGGCCTTGGTGGACGTCACCGACTGGCTTCCCGACGGCTGGTGATTCGAAACTCGGAGATGTTGGCTCTGAAGTGGATTAAGCCAACTGGTTCCGAAATAAGCGCTCAGCGGTGCCACGTGGCAAAATCAAACCAGCGCTATTGGCCGCCCAACGAGACCGGTGTGCCAGTTGTTTGTGCGGCGGCACCGGCCTGGCTGACCGTCGGGAGGTCAGCTGTCTGACGTTGGTGTCGTTGGTGACGTTTGGTGGGTGCGCGCGCCCCGGGCAATATCGCCAGTGCCAGACCGACCACCCGCCACGGCGGCTAATCTGGACGACCCTGTACATGACTCTGGACGCGACCTTGCACGCCTGGCGGCCCGTGGTTGGACGTGAAGGCTACGTCTCCACAGACGGCTGGCTAGCTCGTCTGGCTGGTTTCATATTCCGCTATCCATCACCAGATCCTGCTATTCAACCTCTTGTTTGCCAATGATTTATCACCGACTGTATGGTAATTCGTCGTATGAGATGCTTCCGTTGAGATGCTGGTGCTGAAGCGTTACTCCTAAAACAAGTTCGGTTTCAGTACAAACTGTAGGCACTGTAGCACGCTGGTGTGCACTTAAACTGGCATGATTGAAGGCCGAAGATGGTTCAAGTCTACCTACTACAAGGAAGTAACTCAGTCTATCTTTCTCCGAATTTTTTTAGATTTTGTACTTACTACTGGAGCTGCAGGTTCAGGCCAACTCAAGTGTGGTAAAACTGGTCAAGACAGGTGAAATGCTTTGCGTAGTCCCTTTTGTGTTTATCAGTTTATTTGCTTTGCTTCGCTTGTAAGGGTAAAGGAACACCTGCAAGTTGCAATGCTCCAAAGGAGTATTTCCGTGGTGCCATATCTTGAATTTCATTTGAATTAGTAGGAGCAGCCATCTTCCTTAGACATACATTGCACGCTTGTAGCTATGTAGCCCATTGTTTGCTATCATCTCCGTGCACGTTCTTCGTCGAATGGGATGCTGTCACCACGGACACCACGCAAGTCCTCGTGTATGTAGTGGCGACATCATTTAGTGCCGGCTCTGCGCTGTACCACGGGTGGTCCGCTGTACCACGGATGGTCCGTTGTACCACAGATGGTCCGCTGTACCACGGGTGGTCCGCTGTACCACGGGTGGTCCGCTGTAACACGGGTGGTCCGCTGTACCACGGGTGGTCCGCTGTACCACGGGTGGTCCGCTGTAACACGGGTGGTCCGCTGTACCACGGGTGGTCCGCTGTACCACGGGTGGTCCGCTGCACAACGCGTGGTCCGCTGTAGCACGGGTGGTCCGCTGCAGCGCGGGTGGTCCGCTGTACCACCGATGGTCCGCTGTACCACGGATGGTCCGCTGTACCATGGATGGTCCGCTGTACCACGGGTGGCCCGTTGTACCACGGATGGTCCGTTGTACCACGGGTGGTCCGCTGCACCACGGATGGTCCGTTGTACCACGGATGGTCCGCTGTACCACGGGTGGTCCGCTGCACCACGGATGGTCCGTTGTACCACAGATGGTCCGCTGTACCACGGGTGGTCCGCTGCACCACGGGTGGTCCGCTGTACCACGGGTGGTCCGCTGCACAACGCGTGGTCCGCTGTAGCACGGGTGGTCAGCTGCGCCGTGGTCCATGTCGGCATGGCGCCTGCCGGCCTTCCCTGTCTCCCCTCCCTCTCCCACCACTGACGATCCACTGTAACTTCATTCAGGTATTAATGCCTGCAAATGCCAAATAGGTGATCAGGAGGCGTGGTTATCCGCAATCGATGGTTGCCATTTGGTGGGGATTGCGCGTCCGCAGACACAATAGTGAAAGGAGGGGCGCGGGTCTGCCGACACAATAATAGTGGGGTGTACGGGTCTGCCGACACAAGAGTAGTGTGATGCACGGGTCTGCCGACACAATAGTAGTGGGGTGTACGGGTCTGGCGACACACTAGTAGTGGGGTGTACGGGTCTGCCGACACAATAGTAGTGTGATGTACGGGTCTGCAGACACACTAGTAGTGGGAGATGGTGGATGCGCGTTTGCCGAAACAGTGCTGGGGTGGGGTACTCGTCCGCCGACACAATAGTAGCGGGTGTGCGCATCTGCCGACACAGTAGTGATTAGTGGGGGAGGGGATGCGCGCCCGCCTGTACAGCAGCGGTCGGCAGGCGGGTCAGCCCGGTCGACAGCATTTCTCTAGTCCATGCTGCGTATTTCAGGCACGCCTGTCTGTCTTCATGTCTGTATAGCTGACTCCTATGTGAAATCACATATGCCCGCTGGCCGAATCGTCCGCTCTCCCACGCATTTAATTACTGATTCATAAGAAATGTCATTTCACTCGCCGATGTACTCGTTGACCCGCTCACTAGATCGATCAACCCCTCCTAGTTTTAATATACTTAATATATTCAAATATACTTTCCTTCGGCAGCTGCATCGACCTTCTATACAACGCATTGTCCCAAAACAACCATAGCTCTTTCATCACGCATAGCACCCGAAACAACAACCTCATTAACTATCTCAAATATAGGTGCCAGGTAGCCTTTCGCAGTTATTGAGTACCAAAGCCCAACTGCCAATCAACCGTCTTTCTCGTATTCCCCTTCATGCTTTCTCCAATCTGCCCGTGTATGCCGTAGTCCAGTTGTGCATGGTGTTCTCGAATGGGATGGTTGGGGTTCACTACACTGACCATCGGCGTCGTCGTTACTGATAGGTACCCGCTTGCGCAACTCGACAGGTCGAATCGACAGATGCCCGCATGCTTTTCTCGCGCGACATGGCGAGTCTCATCGACAGGTGCCCTCACGTTTCTTGTGCCTAAAAGTCACCAAAAAAAAACACTTTAGAGATCACTCCTCCCCTCCCCCTAATTGCATACGGTGATGTTATATCCAACTTTAGCTCTGGCTAGATGGAGACAAGTAGGAGAAAGCAGCTGGGCGTTTCACTTGATGGTGGTTAGTGTGGGTGGCTCCGGGACGTTCCGCGTCGTGTTGGTGAGTGTGGATGTGTCTCCGGGACGTTCCATTTGGTGTTGGTGAGTGTGGATGTGTCTCCGGGACGTTCCACTTGGTGTTGGTGAGTGTCGATGTGTCTCCGGGACGTTCCACCTGGAGTTGGTAAGTGTGGGTGGTTGGAGACGACTCTGGCCAAACTGTGGACGTCTGCGTTGTGCTGTTTTAGACGGTGTGTGCTGTTGGAACGGGACATTACCGAGGAGGTGCTCGTATAAAACACAGCGCACTTATAGACGATCATTCTCCTCTGACTACCCTCGGGATCCAGCACTGGCAACGTTGGAATGGGCTTCTTACTTCATCTTCAGAACTTTTCATCGCAAAGTGATGGCCTCGCTGGCAGCAGCGAAGGGCGTGGTGCCCATCTCCAACGGCCGGTCAGAAGAACAGCACAGTGTCGTTGAGAAATAGCTAATCGTTAAGACAACTGTTGGTCAGTGGTGTAACAGTTAGACACGTGACCAAAATCCGCTACTGGAAACTTAACGGAAATGGCAACGGAACGTCGACCACGTTTCACGGATGTAGGAAAATGCTCGCTGAGTGCCATGGTATCGGCAAGAATAATTGATGGCGGTGCGAACGACCACGGGGAGGAGCACATTCTCCGTGTGTGACAGACAGGCAGCCCACGCGGCGCCACTGCACAGATGGTGGCTTCCCAGGGCGATGGTACCTTCCCAGGCCGATGGTACCCTACCAAGCCGATGGCACCTTACCAGGCCGATGGTACCTTACCAGACCGATGGCACCTTCCCATGCTGATGCAATGACCAGGCTACGCCTGATCCAGCCCGAGGGCGAACGTGCCTCAGTGGTGGCCATCACCAACAATCCATTATACATGCACTCGGACGAGTCAGGGCAGACCTGCCCTCCAATGAGACTGTGCTCTAAGCTCCAAGTTGCTCTGAGCTCCGAGATCTAAGTCGTTAGGCGCGGCGGGGCGCTGAGGCGACAGACGGTGCCTTGAATCCAAGCCCGCGGCGTAATTTCTGCCGCGGCGCGTTCAGTTATTCTCGCAACGGCGGCGTTCGCGCAATCCGGCCGTGGCGTCAGGTGTGACGTCAGGTAACTGAGGTGTCTCGCCAGCCAGAATCCTGGAAGCTTTCCCTGGTTCGTGTGGAATAATTTATGACACCTTCCTCGCTTATTTCCGATCCTTTTATCTCGGCGAAGATGATAATGTAAGTTCGGGCCACCGTACGCGGGCCGGGACGCGTTGGAGCCAGTGCGGGCGGCCTCCCACATTAAGATGTCTCAGTCCACTGGGATGCGGTACAGCTGGTCCGGGTGGCGTTTAGCGCCTCCTATGAGGATGTCTCAGTCCACTGGGATGCGGTACAGCTGGTCCGAGTGGCGTTTAGCGCCTCGTATGAGGATGTCTCAGTCCACTGGGATGCGGTACAGCTGGTGCGGGTGGCGTTTAGCACCTCGTATGAGGATGTCTCCGTCCACTGGGATGCGGTACAGCTGGTGCGGGTGGCGTTTAGCGCCTCGTATGAGGATGTCTCAGTCCACTGGGATGTGGTACAGCTGGTCCGGGCGGCGTTTAGCGCCTCGTATGAGGATGTCTCAGTCCACTGGGATGCGGTACAGCTGGTCCGAGTGGCGTTTAGCACCTCGTATGAGGATGTCTCAGTCCACTGGGATGCGGCACAGCTGGTGCGGGTGGCGTTTAGCGCCTCGTATGGGGATGTCTCAGTCCACTGGGATGCGGTACAGCTGGTGCGGGCGGCGTTTAGCGCCTCGTATGAGGATGTCTCTGTCCACCGGGACGCGTTACAGCTAGTGCGGACCTGTCAGGCAATTTCTAGTTGATTTAGAAATGCATGCAATTCTGCAAGAATATTAGAAAATGGCTCCGCTGACTTCAAAACGTGCGACATTTGATTGCATAAGCAATAACTGTGAATTGGCATGCTAACAGCCATTGTATCGGATGTATGGTAAATACATGTTTGGTCCCTAGTGAAGCCCACGGTTCCCAACTCGCGGGTGACCTCTCGCATGGGCCCGGTTGATTAAAAGTGCAAGCATTTCCTTTGCAACACATTGACCCGACTGTGCAGGCTCCGCCGCAATTGATGCTGGACAGCGTGTCAGCCGGGTCATCGGTCACTCCTGCGTTAAAGGACGAGCGAATACAGTACGGTCGGTACAAACACATCTGAGGACGCACGAAGGCGCCTCGTGCATCACATCACGACATGCTTGATAAGTGTTGCACATAAGCTGACACCTTGTGTCACGTGGCGCCGAGTCAGTCCACTCCCAGTCTGACCTCGGCCGCCGGCTGCTCCTAGTCCCAGTCCCAGTCCACTCCCAGTCTGACCTCGGCCGCCGGCTGCTCCCAGTCCCAGTCCCAGTCCACTCCCAGTCTGACCTCGGCCGCCGGCTGCTCCCAGTCCCAGTCTCAGTCCACTCCCAGTCTGACCTCGGCCGCCGGCTGCTCCCAGTCCCAGTCCCAGTCCACTCCCAGTCTGACCTCGGCCGTCGGTTGCTCCCAGTCCCAGTCCCAGTCCACTCCCAGTCTGACCTCGGCCGTCGGTTGCTCCCAGTCCCAGTCCCAGTCCACTCCCAGTCTGACCTCGGCCGCCGGCTGCTCCCAGTCCCAGTCCCAGTCCACTCCCAGTCTGACCTCGGCCGCCGGCTGCTCCCAGTCCCAGTCCCAGTCCACTCCCAGTCTGACCTCGGCCGCCGGCTGCTCCCAGTCCCAGTCCCAGTCCACTCCCAGTCTGACCTCGGCCGTCGGTTGCTCCCAGTCCCAGTCCCAGTCCACTCCCAGTCGGACCTCGGCCACCGGTTGCATGCCAAACAACAAGATATTGTGGCGTGGTCGCGTGTGGGCAGCGGTCCCTTCCGAGTACAAATGACAGCGCAATTGATCAGACATACTTGTCGTGCTGTTTCTAACGTAGCTTGCGGCAGGGACTTGCTGTCGATAAGTATTGAAAGATTGTTATTTGCCAACCGTGTGGACGCTGCATCACGGTACGTGTATTATGCACCTTACCATTCACGTATCTGGTATCACTGCACTACGGTGTGTGTAGTATTCCTCTTACCATTCACGTACCTGGTATCACTGCACTAAGGTGTGTGTTACAATCCCGGTGAAGATCACTCAACCTCATACAGCCATGTCAGGTAGGGTTACGTACGAACACATGCAAGATTATGTATGGTTCAGTTTTTAACTTTATCATGATTTGGTTAGCTTATCATATTTCATATTTTTCTGTGACGCATCCACTGATTCCAAGGTGCCATTGCTTATTGTTAAATGCTTCACTCATCAGAATATACTTATTTTCATCATATCAAACAATTTTCACAAGTCGTTCACATTTCATCTGGCATATAGATCTGGCATAATTTGCTCTATCGATCCGTGAGGTAAAATTGTCGAATTTATCAATCAAATCACATGTCTGGAACCAGGACAGTGTAGACAGTGTAAAACATACGTGATGTTCGACCTGACCTTACGCCGTTAACATGGTGCGATATTTGAAAGCAGAATGCCTATGCCATGTTTTATCATTTTCAGTATGGAAAGCACCCCAAATGCAATTTCCCCTCACAACGATAAGAAGACGGAATCTGACCTGACTTCAGTGCAGTAACCTTGACATTAATTAAAATTTTGAGACATCAGAGTTCTTCGACTTGATGAAATAAAAATATGCTCTGAGTGTGGCGTTGCTATGCTTCAACTACTCCGAATGGTGACAGTTCGGATATTTTGGAGATTTAAATTGACCTGGGACACTTTGTCCCCGGTCAATTTACCAGGGGACTTAAAATCAAATCGATCAATGAAGTGAATAAGGCAAAGATGGAACTCAAACACCAACAAAGGTATAGGAAACTTCGATCTTGACCTTTCCCCGGGGAGTGAATGGATTACAGATACCAACAGGTTTGCAGTAGAGAATGTTCCGTGTTGCGGCACGCCCATGGCCGGGGCCATGATTCCGCCGATTTTAAAACGGCTTTGATTTCTGCTATTATTCCCGTCTTCCGAAGTTTTGTACTTTTCATTACGAACCCTTGCAGATACATGATTAGAGCCGATATCTCCATTTCAGAACCATCGGATGGCCCTCCCAGGAACCTCTTGGACTGACGATTTCTGACTCCTTGGATGTTACTGGAGAGGCACGTGCCCAGTGTGGCCTAGCCTTGCTCTTGGTCGCGCCGCTGGACACAGACGGCGTTTTCAGACTGCTAAAGAACAAATAGTCAAATATTTACGCTGTTTGATGTCTGTGATCCGATGTGCATTTCAGTTTGCTCGGTGTCGTGTATGACTGCTGACTGGACACGACGATCACGGTGACTGCATCAATGCACATGGTTGATGAAAAGACATTGGTGTTCATTTCTATGCCTTCGTGGATGCTACGCCGTTCCCCAACTTCGAACTCGTCCGCACCACAGCTTAGTGCATTAACACCCCCTCCCCCCACACACATACGCACATAAATGTTTTTATCGAGACCCCTGTCTAAAACATACATTTGACCTGGGATTTACCGCCGTTGGTTTCATGTAGGTCTTTTATTGCATATTCCTCTCGCTGTATCACTCTTGTTCGAATTATATGTTTCCTTTATTGCACCTAAACTAATTCGAAAATCGATGAACAGTACCTGAGCTTGAAGAGTAGTGAATATGTGTCCAGCTTCTCTATGAACAAAATGGTGAAGCCAACGGGCTATAACTTGGTTGGATTTGTTCATTATTGTAATTGCTGTTGGATCTTTCAAGCCGAAGTACATGCTGAGTAGGGCGACTTCGCCCACACTCAAACAGGAGGCACCTGTATTGAGGAAGAGGAAGGGCTGCTGGGTGGTGATGGATAAAACACGTGATCTGTAATTCCATGCTTGCAACCAGCCTTTTGGAAACAGAACGGTGTCACTTGGCCGCCGTTCGTAGCTTTGGCGTGCGGCAGGGATGCATTCTCATCTGGGGTGCGGTCGTACGCGGACGCGCCCACGTTGCGGCTGTTATCGAGTGCCCCCTCCCACCCTGTTAGTACAGGCACCAGCGTGGGCAAGCCGGAGACGGACATCTACACATATTACAGATCGCAATTATCACAGACCTGATTTGAAAATGTTTGGCGATTTCCTCTGTAACGTGTGTAGAAACATGTGCCTTCTGGCCATGTTTTAGAATGCCTGGTCACACCTCACTGCAACAAGTGTGTGTCATCTTTAGTACCGTCTGCGGTGCAGTGAGTAAGCTCTCCTTCATCATGTCGTTCCATCTGAACTCTGTCATTGCGGGACTATCGTTACATCTTCCGGGGAGACTTTCCATCATCATTCTCCACCTGTCACACACCGCATGATTTTCTCGTTTCACAATGTGCGGTGATTTTAATAAAGGCCGGCCTGCGACTGACAGCATTCAAGCCCTAAGTGGGCCGGCTTGGCCGGGCTTGTCGATAGCAGCGCTAGGGCGGTGCGCCGATGCGTTGTTTCCACATAAGAGCCGACCGAGTACTACGGCCCGGACCGACGTCGGCCGGACAGAGCCGGACAGAGACGGACGAAACCAAACAGACTGAGGCAGAACCGGGCAGAGTCGCACTGAGCCGAGCAGAACCGGACATAATGAGGAAAACCGTACCGAGCGAACGAGGCCGTACCAAGCGAGACTGAACCGGACAGAGACCGGCAGAATCGCGCGCAGAGCCGAGCAGAATCGGACAGACCCGGAGAGTACGGGAGATGGCGGCTCGTGTCCGGACAGGGGTGGGACGGTACCGAACGGAACCGGTCGACGCAGTAAAGCTGAACTGAACGGCAGGCAATGGAACAGAATGGGACCAATCTACAGTTAAACGGGCATTATCAGCCGGCCAGAGTTCGTCTCCGTGGGACAGACCTGACCCGAGGTATGCACGGTGCGTGGAGCAGTCGGAAAGTTGCGACTGAGCACCACCCGTCTGACAGACTGGCCGGATATGAGTGCACCGTTCGATACAGCAGGCCGCCAGCATGGCGGCGTGACTGCAGCACGACTGCACAGGTCCATCCTGGCTGGTGTCACTGGACAGGATGTGGCTAACGAGGCTGGGCAGTATCGACCTGGCCAAGCACACTAGACACGGCCTATCCGGCGGATGTGACCAGCATGACTAAGCGACATGACTGGGCCAGATCGACGTGACCAATATGAGCAGGCCAGAATTTGGCCGACTGATGGGACGTGTGGATCGGAGCAGAGACTGGGCACGACAGAGTACCGCGGCTGAATGAAGCGGTGGTTCCGTCCTGCCTCAATCATCACCGACAGCTGCTGCCAGCTAAATTGCCGCGTCGGGCAGCTGGCTGGCCTTAATGAGGCACCGTCTCGCAATACAGCTGTGTCTAAACGTTGGTCCCAGTTGCATTGCACTTCTTCCTTGTCTTATCCGGTATGAGGTATTCCGATCTACTAATTAGGTCAGTCTCTCGAGCTTAGTGCTCCTGAGTTGAGCATGGTTCGACTGGCTCGAATCCCTATCTTCATCAACGTTTTAAGAATTAGCGGGATTAAGCATAAATATTAGAAACGTCTCACGTGAAACACATGAGTTGGTCTTGCTATTAAAGTGAAGTATATCGAAACATTGAGAGGTTGGTTTGTGGCTCTCACTAATTGAATAATGCCTGCAATGAATACGCACTCTCCCAGCTCAAACAAGAAATGACCCGAAGACAATCAATTGGCGGTGATTGACATTGACATGGCATAAGATTTTTATGCAGGGCGAATGATGACTGTGAATGATATTGTCATGGTATGCGATTATGCTGTAGTGTAAATGACAAGATGGATATATATCGCATTGAGTAATGGGCATGCTGAGTAGTGATCCTCGGGAATATGTGATGAAACGGGCTGTCTTTTGTGACCGGCATTATCGACAATATGCTTTCCTTTCCTGGAAAAGCTTGCAGCAGGAAATGCTTCAGATAAGTCTGCCGAACAATTGAACACATAGTTTGCTGTCACCTTGAATTTTGTCAATTTCCGCCGTTGGAATTCTGGAAAACACGTATCCTCTGTTGCAACCTAAAACCCATTTATTCAAACGTCAAATGCACAGGAGCGACATTTGCTGTGCTCCTCAGCGTTCAATTTAAGTTTGCATTTAAATTCCCATCTAAATTTGCTATTCATTCAGCTGTAGTCCCTTTTATAAACTTCTGGAAACTCATCAAAGAGATCTGAAGGATTACTGGGAAATACTCGAAATATGAAACAACAACATCACGACGTGGCAAAGCAATTTTGTGCGCCTAGACTGATATTTAGTCACCAAACTTGCGGATACGTCACAACGGAGTATTGGGTGCGTGGTGCTTCTTCGATATCGGCAGGTGGATGAACCAGCAATTTCGCCGGTTAACCATCCAATCACTGATGTTGATTGCCCGCTGACAGTGCTGTAAGTAGTTTAGGATATGGGGATGGGGTGAGCGGAGGGCATTTTGTGACGGTCGTCTCTTTTGTTGCAGACAACGCTAGCGGTGAGTGGTTGAATCGCCAGAGGAGATGCCGTGGCCAGAAGACATGGTGGGTTGTCGCGACCAGAGGTGCTGTCGCCAATAGACATGGTGGGTTATCACGACTACAGGAGCTGTCGCCGAAAGATATGGTAGATTCAGAGGTGCACAAAGCGTCAAGAATGTCGCATACTAG